>OVBE01000129.1:0-29179 GCA_900406425.1 Iberis pinnata | reverse complement strand
AAAAAAATTGGGCCCCTTAAATTTAACTTTTTTCAAAAAATTAATCAAAATTTTAATGTATTAGATATTTATTGTAATTTTTTTATAAATATATATTAAATAAAAATAAATTTTATTAATTTTTTACAAATTCACTATTTTAAAAAAATAAAAATAAAATTTTAAAAAATTTGAACCAAAAAATTATCGGTTCAGGGAAGAAACCCGAAGCGGTCGTCCCTAGCGTACATATTGTTACACAACTTATGATAAAATAGAATATGGTACTAATAATAAAAACTAAGGATTCTAAGATAATTTTTTTTCTCTATCTAAAAAATCATTCCCCAATATGTATTAACCAATAGTTTTTCAAATATTTTAATTAATATGCCTTCAGATTTACAAGTTTTTAAGTTCTCGGCGATTCTCGCCGTTCTTCTTTCCTCGTGGCTTTTCCCGTTTCTATTTGCTGGTTTTGTCTTCTTCGGTGCTAGGCGCGTGTGGAGTCCGTCACGGCGTGGTTAACCGGTGATAGGAGCTCTTGGTGGCCAATCTTCGAAGTCCTCACCGGCGGATGGTCGCTTCCGTTGTTGAAGTCTAAGGCGCTGTTTTCCCCTGTCTGGTTATGGGGTACGCCGGTTCGAAGTGGTTGCAGTCGGCTAATTTTGGCATTGAAGGTTGCGAGGTGGCTAACGGCGGAAGGTGGCGGCGCGGGTGGATGTATAGGGTTTTCTAAGATCCTTTTTTAGGGTTTCAAGCTGTTTGGGTTTTGGGTGTTTTTGGACTTGTTTTGGGGCCTTTTGGTGAGAATCTCTGTTTTCTGATTTGGGTTCTGGCCCATTTTGTTTTGGGTTTGGACCCAAAAATTCTTCTCTAATCATAGAGAATAAAGGTTTTTAAGGGTTTTTATTTTTTTGAGCCTTTAGATAGAATGTCTTAACTTTTAATTAAGCTGATATAATTTTCATTTTGAATTGAAATATTTACATTTTATCAAAAACTTTTTTTACAAGTTTCTAATATTAATACATAAAATTTACATAGAAATTGGTGAAAATCAATCTTTTTGAAACAAAATTTTTTTCTAAAACATCAAACATTTTGATACGGAGGGAGTATATGTTATGTTGGGAACTTGTGCAACGGTACCGTTTTAGTTTAAATTCACCGGATGGAAAAAGAAAAAAAATCCAAAGAGACTGACAATCATATTCACTTTCCACTTAGAGCCGCAAAGAACAAGACCGATAGGGAAAAAAATAGAATAATAGATTCCAAAAACAAACATAGAGAGACATATTCATAAAGTTTGTTAATCTTGGGAAGTTTCAAACATTAATATCCAAACTCTTAGATCTTTCACTACTATTGTTGGTTGAAGAATCTTGGAATGGCGTAGTTATCAGGAGTAGACACAAGTTGTTGGGGATAGAGTGTAGGAGGTGGAGTTAAGTTTCGTGGCTATAGATATAATTCTGTGGCTATATCAAGATTTACTACGAACTAGCTACGACGTAGAATTCATAGCTATAGCGTCGTAGCTAAACATTCGTTTCTTTACTTTTTTGTCCTATTCCATTGTTGGAGTAATACTTGTCTTTTTTGCAGAAACGACAATGCATAAGATTTAGATCATCTTTTTTCCAAAAAAACATGCAATTTTTCTCACACACATCAATCTTTACTACCGGTAATCCCAGTGAACGTGTCAGCTTCTTTGTCTCATAGTATGAACGTAGAGCTCTATTTGGTTGTGGAAGAATACGTTTTATTTTCGATGCCCATTAATCAACACATCCCTCACTCATATTGTTCGTCGTCTTTATGTTCATCATACGCGACGCTAAATACAATTGTGATAATCCATCAACACANGAAAAAAAAAAAAAAAAAAACAAACGAATCAAACCGACAAAACAATGGGAGCATGAGATCGTAACCGGATATCCACTCAAACAGTCTAAAAACAAAATTCTAAAAGTCAAAATTAGGGCTGGAAATAAAAACCAAACTAAAATTTTCCGAACCGAACCGAATTATATTTCGTAAACCGATCGGTACAAAAAAATCAATTTTGGTAATCAAATCGAACCGAACCGATGACCGAAAATAACAAAAAAAAAAACAGAAAAATCGAACCAAAATAACCGAAAAAACCAAAAAAATAAGCAAAACTTAAACGAAAATTAACCAAATAAACTGAACTTCAAAAACAAAACCGAACCGGACCGAAATTTTATTTGGTTCAGTTCGGAACACAAATCCAAAAACCGAAAATCGAAATTTCCGATCCGTTTCGAACCGAACCAATCCGATTCTCAGCTCTAGTCAAAATTAACAGAGAAAATAAAAGAGAACCTAAAGCCACCTGTTACCTTACCAAACACCATCTAAAAAATAGGAGTACTAAATTACCTTATCCATATGAATTTCTTAGGAATATTCTTCTAACTCGTGTGTCGGCAAGTACTCTATAACAAATTATTGTCAAACATTTTATTATATAGATTATTATCATATCATAACATAAATTGAATGATAAATAATAGGAACATTGTTTTAATCAATTAATGGTGGTATGCTCACTTTCATCCGAAAAATAATTTATTATAATATGTTTTAAATCCATTTTGCTTTAAAATTAAACTATTTAACATTCTGTTTAGAGATATTAATTTTTTCCAACTTTTCAACTTAACCAAAATTTTTTGAGTAGTTTCACAAAATGTCACAAAAATCAATTTATGTTTTAAAAATGTCTCACTTTCAATTTTCATAAAAATCACTAAACATCTTCAAAATTACCACATTCTCTGTTCTTTAATATAATCATTAGGAAATCAAGATCAATAGTGAATATTTAAAGAAGACCAAAAAATATCTAAAATATCATTTATATTAATTAGAATATTCTCAATATTTATTGCAGAGATTTATATATATATTCTAGAATAAGAAATGGCTTTACTATTATAGTCTTAAGTTTATAATTATGAAAGTTTAGTAATAATTTTTCTTAAACACAATTGTGTTTATTACTATTATCAAACTTATCAATTATTAAATATATTTTTTAAAAATATCACAAGCATAAAATAGATTTTTAAAAGCTTTAGATTTAAAATTTTGATTTGGATTTTTTAAGTAGAATTTAAGAATTAGTTTTAAGATAATTAGGATTTAGTATTGGAGATTTAGATTTGATATTAATTGTTGTGATTTTTTTCAAAAAATATCTTTTGTGGTCTTTTTTAAACATATTATCTATAAATCTAAATAATATGGTATTATTTGTTTGTTTATGAATTTTATAATTGTTGATTTCTTGAGTTTATTTATTTATTGTTTTCCTAATTATAACGTGATTTATATTTTCATAATAAATATATATTTGAGTCGTTCCGGTGACGACGAGAGGGGACGCAGAGATCTCTCATTCGTTTTTCCCGGAAAATCTGCCAAGAAAACTTCATCGCTTTTACGCCACGAGTTTTTTTTTTCCACCTCAATCTCTCTCTCAACGACTCTTCTTCGTTTTCGCTTTTCCCCTTTAGAATCAGATCTAGTTTTTGTTAGATTGTACAGAGCAATGCTTACGGATCGAGGAAGACGGATTTCTGTTTGTAATGCATCTCTTGAATATAGCAACAGAAGAAAATCCCGTCGTGATAATTGTTATGGATTATCTGAAAGTTGTCGCGATTGGAGTCCTTCAAGGTCATCATCACCATCTTCTTCTTCGAGAATCTTTCGTATCTCTTCACCGACTTCTTCTCCACCGTCTTTGGCTTCCTTGAATTGCTCTTACTCTACCGGTACTGGTTATATCGAACACCGTGTCTCTAAATTTGATACTCTCGCCGGAATTGCTATCAAGTATGGTGTTGAGGTATGAGATTTTTCTTAATTTATGAGTAATTAAGCTTGATTGAATTATAAATTTGTAAGCTAATCAAAATTGATTGAATCATATGGAGTTTGACTGTAGATGTTAGAAACAAGTTCATATATTGAATCATCATTATTGTAATTATCTGAGTTTTTGCTTTTTGATGATGAACAAATTCTGATATTCTTTTGTGTTTTTTCAGGTTGCAGATATTACTAAGCTAAATGGACTTGTAACGGATCTTCAGATGTTTGCTCTAAGGTCTCTCCGGATACCATTACCTGGGAGACATCCTCCTTCTCCATGCTTATCTAATGACTCTTTGAATCACGGGTACTTTTTTTAGCCTCTTGATCATCTCTTCTTCATGTTTATTTCTGTTTACTCTAGAACCTGCGTTGAGTTCATTACCTAACATTCCTAAGTTCATTTAAGAAAACATTGAGAAACTTAGACCAATTTGACAATCTCATAGAAATTGTTGTTGTAAGACCAAGGACATGCTAACTAAGATTTTTTTTTCGTTGGATAAGTGCTTAAGTAATATGATAGCAAATCAAGATGGCTATTGATGAGCACATATTCGACTTTGCAAATTCTGTTTTCTGTATGTCACTGCGCTGCATTAGCTACTACTGGAACCTTGTTATGTTGTTGCATTTTGCTTTTGTATAGTTTATGAACTTTAAGATCTTGGTTTGCAATGATATTTGATTAGTCGTTATGCTTACAACCTACTCCCTGTAAATTTTGCTACCTTAGTTTGAGAATGAAGAGCTAGAAAGCAAGGAATTGACACACTTAAGTAGAGCCTTGAATCTATTTGTTTAAAGGGTGGCATATAGAGTAAGCCTAATTCCATGATTAATATTTGAAATCTTCTTGCAGAGAGGATTGTTCTGAGCAAGCTTCGTCATCAGCAAGCAATAGCAACATCCAAGACGTATTTGACTCTTTCCAGTCTTCAAGGTTAAAGTCTTCAGAAACCACGGTTTCTCCAGCCATGAACTCCTTGCAAGGTTTCTATGGACTGAAACCAAGAAACAGAAGAGCTTCTGAAGGTTTGGAGATGGCAGCCTACAAGAAAGAAGCTTCTCATCTCCAAGACAATAATCAGTACCTTTCACCCTTCCCAGCCACAAATATTCCATTAAATCACCACAGAAAATCAAGAAGCTTGGTAGATGCAGTTGTCGCCAAGGTGAACCGATCAAATGCAGGAGTAGAATTGAATTCTGATAAGCCAGTGAGAAGACGCCAAAAATCAGAAGCTGATTTCACTTCACAAGCACCAGAATTGCTCATAAAGAAGGAGAAAAGAAGCAGCAGTGGCGGGTTTTCAGCAATAGCTTGGAAAGGTTTAGCTCTAAGATCCAAAGCAGTAGCTAGCAAAACTAATTTATCAGCAGATACCGAGAAAGGTAATTCGAATTCTGTACCAATCAGTTTGATGGATGCTCTTGTGGGAGACAGTTTCTCGAACGTGAAGACATTGTTTAGCGCCTCGAGTCTGCAAGAGCCGGATTGTTCATCGATATGGCCAACTGCGAAATGGAGTCTGACACCTGAATTGCTGGCACAAGCACAAGCAGCCATGACAAGCTCTATCTTTGATGGATTGCCATTGCCTTTAGCTGGTTGGAGAAACAAAAAGGCTGTGGATTAGATCAGTTAGGTTCTGTCCACTTTTGGTTTATGTAATAATTCTAAAATCTAAAAGCAAAGAAGCAAAATAGATAGAGATGAGAGGAGTAAATAGAAGAAGGAGAGTGTTTTATTTGCATTTAATTTATTTTTAACACATTAGTGAAATTGTTTGGGAGTGAGTGAGTGAGAGTTAGTTTAGGCATTTAACTTTTTGTTGTTGTTGGAATTCACAAAGTTATTAAACTTTATAATGAGTTTCATTACTATATTAATTATATTTGTTTTTTTTTTGATAAAGGGTTTATGGTTTTTATTAACTCTAAATATAAGTCCATATACAAGATATCAGCCCAACCAAATTCAGATACAATTCTAAATCCAACCCAATCCAGATGGGCTTTACAACATTTACACTGAGACCGGGTCCAGGTCCACCCAATATCGAAAACCCTAGAAAACTTTAAGAGAACCCTAAAATTTTATGTGCCGCCGGCAAGCTGCGAACACGCTGGATCTGTCCCTCTGGCGATCCGGCGGCGAAGCTGAAGAGGCACTTACACCGCCTCCCACACGTCACTATAACCTTTGATAGGAGGAAACCTATGGAGCAGAGTCGACGACGATGGAGCAGAGGGCGAAATAGGTTTCCGGCGAGGAGAACAGAGGCGGGACTTACCGTCGTTAGGCCCGGTTTAACGCCGCCTTCATGCAACAGTAGCCTCCCCACCGCGGCGATGAAGACGACGTCTCTCTTCCCTCCGAGAGCAAATCCCGATCTCACGCCTTGAGGTTTCACTTCTGCTAGTATCGCCGGCTTCCTTGCGGTTTTGCGAGAGGAGATCTGGCCGGATCCGCCTTCAAAGCCGCTGCTTCCATCTTCAGTTGTAGTGCCGGTGAGTCAGGAGGGAAGGCAAGAACTAGATCTGAAAAGGAGAAGATGATATCAAGGATCCGGACGAACTCACCGGCTCTGGAGTTCGCCGGTGAGCCCGGGGGTCGCGGTGCACGGTGGTTGTTCTCCGGTGACGCCGAGTTGAACTCCCGTACCTCTCCTCTAGCTTCCGTCTTGCTCCAGTGATGAGTTCTGAGAGAGAAAGAAGAGAGAGAAAAGGAGGAGAGAGAGACTGATTTGATGTATTATTTCTCAATTAACGTCAAAATAATTATATTTGTTACTATGATAAAATAGCCTAATCAACATTCTAGTTAGCTATCATTTTCTTAGAATCATCATTGTTGGTGTAATCGAAATTGAACCAAAATATAAGTTAGAAATTTTGGATAAATGGATAGTTTCTTTGATGATTTGAAACAAAATGAGACGAGAGAAAACTAAACAAGTATTAAATAGTACAATACTATCCAATATTATTTTGAAGTGTTTTTAGCTAAAACATCATCTATTTTGGAACAAAACAATAATTCGAAATTTGAACATAAAGCATAAATATAAAAACTTGAACATCTTTTAACAAATTATAAAATTTTTTAATATTTTATTAATCAATTTTCTCTATTTTGTATTTATTATACTATATAAAGTATATATCTACATTATAAAAACTTGATGTTCATATAACGAAACATGTTCACATAAGCAGTAATAATTCATCTGCTCTTTTTTTTTCTATAACCATTTTTCCAAAATATATAACAAGAAGAACAAAACAACACTTATTCGGCTCTGCGGATATCCGTTACGGTAGGACACCTCTACACACGGAACTTCTAGCATTTATGTGGGTTTTCAAATGCCTCTTGAATCTAAGTAGAATATGTGATGTTTTCGTTATAGACTCGTTTGACTTAGTTAATCTACTCTAAAATCTAAAAGATAGACCAGTTTTTGCTGCAGAAACGGCAGAAATCTTTTAGATAAAAACTTTAGCTCAAATAGGTGCATCGGAAAAAGAATTATAGTATATATGCGAATCATCTTGCAAGAACGGTAAAAAAACAAAACGTGTTATCATCTTATGTTAGCATATCACCACCGAATTGATGTTGTGGCTTTTCTAATATGTTTTAGTTTTTTATTTCTTGTTTTTTTTGTTGTAAAAAAAAAAAAGAAGAAAAAAAAAGAGAGGTGTAATAAATCTGAAATCCCTAACTTGGAGGAACATAGCCCAAATCAAGTTCCAATTCTCAAGCAATTTCACTCTTCCTCAACACAAGAGCCCTCTAGGTCCGATGATGAGGGGTCTTGTTTCCGGCGCCATGAGGCTATCAAATCCATCGTCTATGGCTACGACTACCGCCGCTGCAACAAGATGTTACAGTCTTATTCCGATGGTTATTGAACACTCATCGCGAGGAGAGAGAGCTTACGATATCTTCTCTCGATTACTCAAGGAGCGTATAATCTGTATCAATGGTCCCATAAATGATGATACGTCTCACGTCGTTGTTGCTCAGCTTCTCTTCCTTGAATCTGAGAATCCTTCTAAGCCGATTCATATGTATCTTAATTCACCAGGCGGACATGTTACCGCTGGTACTTCTTTGCTTTACATTTCTTCAGTTTTCTTATATGATCAGCTTCGGTTAGATTCTAGGTAGTGCTTGAGAATCCGATTGCTACTTTGTCAATGCTTTTCTTGCTTAGTGACTTTGATTCATACAATGACTCTGCTGAAATGTATAACATGAGGAATTTTGATTACTGTTTTAGTGGATTCTCTAGAGAAACCACTCCTTATTGCTTAGTGACTTTGATTCATACAATGAGACTCTGCTGAAATGTATAACTTGAGGAATTGTGATTACTGTTTTAGTGGATTCTCTTGTGAAATCACTCCTTATTGCTTAGTGACTTTGATTCATACAATGAGACTCTGCTGAAATGTATAACATGAGGAATTCTCATTACTGTTTTAGTGGATTCTCTTGTGAAATCACTCCTTATTGCTTGTAATTTCAGTGTCTGGTTTGCTACAAATTCATATCTCTTATCTTTGATGCAGGTCTTGCAATTTATGATACTATGCAGTACATTCGTTCTCCGATAAGCACAATTTGTTTAGGCCAAGCTGCATCAATGGCTTCTCTACTCTTAGCAGCTGGTACAAAGGGACAAAGACGGTCATTGCCAAATGCAACTGTTATGATTCACCAACCTTCAGGAGGATATAGTGGACAAGCTAAGGATATAACTATTCATACGAAACAGATTGTTCGAGTGTGGGATGCTTTAAATGAACTGTATGCTAAACACACTGGTCAATCTATTGATGTGATTGCAAAGAATATGGATAGGGATCATTTCATGACTCCTGAAGAAGCTAAAGCATTTGGAATAATTGATGAAGTAATTGATGAAAGACCATTGGAGTTGGTTAAAGATGCAGTTGGAAATGATAACAAAGATAAGAGTTCTTGAAATTCAAAACTGGTAATCAAAGTAATAAAAAAAAATCTCTTCTTTTGCTTTATCAGTTTTGCTTTTCTATCTGGTTAAAATGTTTATGCTCTGCAGGATATTATTGCCTCTTAAAACTGTTTTTGATTCTTTCATAAATTGATCTTGACTTATAATTCAAGAACTCTTTTACTTGCATGAATACACAATCTGATTTAGTTTAGAGTCCATGTGTAGTCTTATATGAGATGCTGTGGCTATTCTTTGCTTGCTTTGATGTGAATTTTCTATATTATCATGTGAGAAGCAGATCTAGCTTAAATTGGCTTCTTATGGTTGAAGTTAGAACAACATCATATATATATATATATATATATTTGATATTCTAATATAATATTAAAGGAGTCATATAACCAATGTTTGCTTCTTGCTCTCAATTGTGTTTGGACAATCTAACTCAATAAAGGTTTTATATTCTTTATAGAAAATTTGTTAATAAGATATTTTATGATTTGCTAAAAAGTTATTTTGTATTTAGGCATTTTCTTATTTCATGAATGGTGAATTATCAAATGAATAAAATCGTTTGTGTAAATAATGAATGGTTTGTGTGAACTATAAATAATATTTTATTTTTTAGTTGAAAATCAAACATATTTTTTTCTTAAATTTAAAAATAAGTTATATATATATTTTTTTAAATAAAGTATCTTATTTGCTAAATTTCTATTGATTTTACTAGTATTTGTTACTAATGGAAGCGTGTGAAAGAGACAATTGTCTTAAAATATTTGGTTAAAAATTTAAAATCATAGGAATAATGGTATAAAAATATATAAAATGGAAAATAAGAAAGAAAAAAAAAGAGAAAAACGCCGACATCAGAAAAAAAAAACTCCATCGAAAGTTTTCACCTTTCAGCCCTAAGCCCATCATCGTCTCCCTCGCGACCGCCTTATTCTATCTCCCTGGATCAACCTATCTCGTTGTCGCTGCTGCTCGCTGTGTGATCCATAGCTTTCTGTCTCCTCTGGAATCATCTCTGTATCGAGAATTGGAGTTTCTGATTGATTCTCGGGATTGAATTGGAATTCCGCAATTCTGTTCGGCCATCCTGTTTTGCGCTCAAAATTAGGGTTTATAGAGGTCTCGCCTATGGCTCCTGGGCGTAAAAGAGGAGCGAGCAAGGCTAAGGATAAAGGAAAATTGATCCTTGGTGATCTGGTTCTTGCCAAAGTCAAAGGCTTTCCTGCTTGGCCTGCTAAGGTACCTTATTATTTTCTTCATTCGTGTGCTGTTTTGATTTCTGTTTATCTTTTCAGATTTCTCTATGCTTCTCTAATTCATTAAGCTCCATAGTCCCTGTTAGTAATTCTGGTATCTATGTTAGGACACATTGAATTTAAGAAAGTTTTTGTGGGTTGTTGTCTGTTTAATTGAATTCAGTTTAATCATCTGTTTGGTTATTCGAACTCGATCAGATTCGAAGGTTGAATTATGAAAAACGTATGTTAATATGTGTTTTTTCTCAATTTATAATGAGCGTGAGAATCGTATTTAGTCTGTGTTCTCTTTAGTTAGTCTCTCTGGTGAAGTAACTTGGGGTTTGAGTTTCAGATTAGCCGGCCTGAAGAGTGGGATCGTGCGCCAGACCCAAAGAAGTACTTTGTCCAGTTTTTTGGAACACAGGAAATGTAAGCGAGTTTCCTATATGTTTACTGCTTTCTAGTTAGCTGATCCATTATGTTGCTAGAATTAGGCAGTAGATCTTGACTATCAGGTGTTCTCTTATGTTTATCTTTGGAGTCGGTTTTGTCCTTTGCATAGTGATGATTGATAAAGTTATCTTCCTTTACTACAGAGCTTTTGTTTCCCCGCCTGATATCCAAGCATTTACTAGTGAGGCAAAGAGCAAACTATTAGCAAGATGTCAAGGGAAAACACTCAAATACTTTTCACAAGCTGTACAGGAAATCTGCATTGCATTTGAAGAGTTTCAGAATAACAAGTCAACGATTTCGGGCAATGAGGATCATCTGGATGATGCTGAGCCTGGTTTGTCAAAAGCTGAGATAGTGGATGGAACAGATCATACTGTAAGTGAGTCTGATGGAACTGATAACTATGATCCTCGAGTGGATCCGTGCTTGTCTGAATCAGATAAAAAGAATGGCGAAGAGACAACAGCTGAGAAAGGACAGCGAGATTCATCTCCATCTCTGGAATCAAAGAGCACAACTGACGCTGATGGTTGCACTGAACATTTTGGTAATGGCTCAAAGAATTTGGCCAACGGTAAGAGAATAAAGAAGGTAGCAGGTCGCTCTGATAGAAAATGTGAAGATACAGTTCCTAGAGACAAAAGCAAAAACTCTCATGTGTCTGGTGGTCGAGCTGTTAGTGGTAAATCTGTTTCGAAAATGTCGAAAGAAGTGTCTGGAAATAAGAATGAGAAATCACCTGGCTTCAAGGGTGGGGTTTACGATAAGAAAAGAAGGCTTGAAAGTGAATTAGGAAAGCCTGCAACAAAAGTCGAGAAAAGCTCACATGCTGCTAAAAAGCCACGATATGAAGGTGCGAGTGATAGAGAAAAGTGTGAAGTTGATGACGAATCTGATCCTATTGGGTCTGTATCAGACATTAAGCGTGAAATTGTTTTAGGATTAAGTGCTCGTGGAGGAAATTTAGAATATGATAAAGAAGTAGTTGCGTATACAAAGGGCGGCAGACAAACAGTAGAGCATGTTACCTCTTCTTTTTCTGGGTCTCGTGATAAATCTGGGAAAGGTCAGTTGGAACAGAAAGATCGTTCCTCCTCTGTTAGTGATAAATCTGGGAAAGGTCATCTGGGACAGAAAGACCGTTCCTCTTCTGTTAGTGAGAAATTTGTGAAAAGTCAACTGGAACAGGAAGACTGTACCCCTTCTGTAAGTAACGTCAAAGTTCCAGTTGCACAGTCGCTGAAAAGACGGAGGGCTGTTTGTATCTATGACGAAGATGAAGATGAAGATCCAAAAACCCCTTTACATGGAAGACAAGCCACTGTTCCCAAAGCAAAATCAAATCCGGCTGATGTTACTAAAAGTGCTAATGTGGGGCACGATACTTCTACTAGAGCTAAGAAATCTGCTGGATCTACAGAGAGTACTGAACCAAGGAAAGTACCTCTGCGTAAACATTGTGAGCATACTCCACGTGTATTAATAGAAAGTGTGGAGAATTCTACGAATAGCTTACCCATGGTAAAACCCATCAATGAATTGCCGCCAAAGGATGTCAAACCAATCTTGCGTTCTCCTAAGATCTCGCCTCATCTGGTTTCATCTAGCAAGCATGATGCAGTGCAGCATAAAGCTACAAAACCATCTGTAAAAGTTTCTGGGGGTGTGATGGCAAAGAAGCCTCATGGTGAGTTGTCTAAGGAGGCAGTTGAGGGACCTGATAAAGTAAGTTCTTCTCAATCTCATCCAGCAAATCAGAGACACAAACCAGTTCCATCTGGAGAGAGGCCAGCAGTGGTTTCAAAAGCCGCGTCTCATTTGAATGATCCTGGTGTTTCAAGAGACACTTCTGAGGATTTGCCGGCTGGCATGTATGTACATTCTATCTGCATCTTTCTATTTTTATGTTGTCTGTTCCTTATAATTTTTTTAATGTCTCTTTAACTTTTGCGGGCTTGATCTCAGGCGAGAAAATTGGAATGCTCCATTAACTGGTGCGAGGACCCCAGATTCGGCTGCTTCTATGAAGGATCTGATTGCAGCAGCGCTAGCCAAAAGAAAATTAGCGCATTCACAAAATATTACTTTTGAGAATTTGAACCATAGTTTCTTGAGCGTCAATGATACACAAATGAGGAGCCATAGCCCATTTGTGGTTCAGAATGCTTCTGCAACTGCCATCGCAATGCCTTTAGTTGTTCAAGGACATCAACAAGATTCTTCTCCGGCAAATCATGGGATTCAGTCCTCATCAAGAAATCAGAATGAGACTGATGATAATGAAGAGAGAAGACGTAGTTCAGAGCATCAGTCAGTTGGAGGTTCACTTAGTGGTGGTACTGAGGCTGCTGTTTCTCGAGATGCTTTTGAGGGCATGATAGAGACTTTATCAAGAACTAAGGAAAGTATTGGACGTGCAACACGCCTAGCTATCGATTGTGCCAAGTATGGGATTGCTAGTGAGGTAAGATGCTTGGTTGATTTCATTATGTTTTGTCTTAAGGCTGTCATATTGTGTGAGGCTGCACACATAAAACCAATTTAGAGTTGCACTTTCCCCGGCTTAACTTATTGGATGTGTATCTTCCTACGTAAAACTGCTTTCACAAAATCATTTTCAGCATTTGATGTGTAATTTTTCAGAGAATAGTTACTTTAATTGGGAAATTTGGTTGTGTTTATATCTAGGTGGTGGAACTTCTCATAAGGAAGTTGGAAAGTGAACCTCACTTCCATCGTAAAGTGGACTTGTTCTTTCTAGTTGACTCTATCACCCAGTGTTCCCACAACCAAAAAGGTTAGTTTCTTCTTCAATGTATGTCATACCTGCTCTCAAATTTTCAGTTCCTTGAAATGCTAATTGCATTATGATTTTGTTGTTTATTCTTTTTGTTTGCACTGGAAGAGAGCACCTATGATATTGAATCATGAGAAGCTATTCTACCTAAAAAGAGTAAATAATTTCTGATGCTTTTGATACCTCTTTCTAGGTATTGCTGGTGCTTCATACGTCCCTACTGTACAAGCTGCTTTGCCACGTATTTTAGGTGCTGCTGCTCCTCCAGGGGCTGGTGCCCGGGACAACCGTCGTCAATGTCTGAAGGTAGTTTTACAATTCGCTTGTTTCATGGTCATCGTTTCATTTTTTGTTGGCTGGAGTGATGACCTCCTCGCTTTTTTAGGTTCTGAAGTTGTGGCTTGATAGGAAAATTTTCCCTGAATCAATTCTGCGTCGTTATATTGACGACATTGGAGCTTCTGGTGATGATGCAACTGTTGGGTTTTCCCTGCGACGTCCTTCTAGATCTGAGCGTGCTGTAAATGATCCTATCAGGGAAATGGAAGGGATGCTTGTTGACGAGTATGGCAGGTATGCTAAATGCTTTTCTATTGTAGTAGTTTATTCTCTGGGTTTTATATATATTGCTGATGACAAAAGAACATGCAAAGTTGGGGAAATTATTAGAGATTTGTTTGTTACTTTGTTACCATTCTGTTGATTGTTTATGACCTTGTTTCTGCAGCAATTCAACTTTTCAGCTGCCTGGGATTTTTTCTTCCCGTAGTTTTGAAGATGATGAAGAAGAGGATGATCTTCCAACATCACCAAAAGCAAAAAACACAAATGCTGCAGAACCTTTCAATGCTTTAAATGACTTGCAAATACGTGAAAATTCAAGTGATAGACCCCATCAAGTTTTGGAGGAGGTAGATCGTGAACTTGAAATGGAAGATGTATCTGATCAGCTGAAAGATGCATCTGATCAGCTGAAAGATGCAGCACCTTCCTCTTTCTGTGAAGATGAGACAAAGCAGCAAACACTGGATGTGAGGGAATCAGTTGCAGAAAAGTCAACTGAGGTGCCTCCTCTTCCAGAGGATTCTCCTCCCCTACCTCACGAATCACCTCCATCACCCCCTCCTCTACCTCCGTCTCCCCCACCTCCATCCCCACCTCCTCCGCCTTCATCTCCATGTCCATTACTTCCACCACCACCTCCTGCAGTGCAATGCCCACCTCTTCCTCCACCTCCATCTCATCCTCCACCCCCACCCCCACCACCACTTTCACCTCCACCTTCACCGCCACCTCCACCTCCACCTCCTCCTTCACTGCCTGCAGAATCTACGGCCGTACCACCATCATTAATAAGTCAACAATCTGTAGCTAGCCATCATCAATTACCACTACAAGCAGGATTTCCTCCCCCAGCATATCCATTGCCGCATCATGCATACCCAGGATCTAGTTTTTCTCCAGCAGGAGTGAGTAGCTCCAGGGAGCCTTCAGCATTTATTTCTTCTAGAAAGCTAGATTTTGGGAACAGCGATGTACTTTTTAATCCCGAAGCTTCTTCACATAACCAACGGTTTCAGCCAAGCACCTCTCTGTCCCAAAGACCTATGGTTAGGAAGTTGCCTTTAGCACCGTCCAGTCATTTTCTGTATCCAAGCAGCCATGTTCAATCACAATCCCAGCATTCCTACACGCATCCTTACTCTTTCCCACCTCAACGCGACGATGGACGGAGATATAGAAATGAGGAGCTGTGGCGAATCTCATCAAGTGGACATAGTGCAGAAAACCAGACTGGTGTCTGGATACATGGAAGAAATTTACATCCAGGCCTTCCTAGAGTCACAGACAGTATGTAGATGCTTGAATCCTTATAGACCCTTTACATGTTGAGGTTTATACTACATGGCTACTTACTTGAGATTGATGGTCCTTTTTACAATTTCACAGGTTTCTTTCGACCACCTCAAGAACGTCAACTTTCAGGGACAATGAGCTATCAGCCTTCTGCTGCTAATAGCTTACAAGCTGGCCCTGCAACTCCTGGTGAGACTATCTCAGTCAACAGATATGATACTAGACTCTAGACAGTGCCAGAAAGCTTTGTGCTTGCCTTACCATTTTTAATTACCCATTTAAGGTCTTGCTGCCTCCCAGATGCTACCATCTCGGCCAGACATGCCTACTGCTAATTGTTGGAGGCCAGCTTGAAGTAAAGGACCCAAAAGTAGAAATTTCAGTTGCTTGCTCCTGTTAGTATCAATGGAAAAGAAGCTGCTAGTTGTCTCATTAACAAGGTTAACCCTCTAGGTTTGAGTTTCTAAATTCTAATGTTAAGTCAGTGTTGTCTTCAAACACTTAACAGTTATACTACTTTCTCTTCCATGGATATATCCACTTCCAGAGGCATCAAAACTACTGCAGTATTTTGCCAGGATTCTGTATATTGTATTTTTTTTCCTGACATTATTTTGTGGGATCAAATTCTTCACAGTATAGGTTCTTTTTTTTTTTTAATTGGTTAGTACTTCCACCTTCAATTCCTGTAATTATGTCAAGCACACTGTGCACAAAGTTTATACTAGTTAATCAATTTTAAACTTCATAGTCAAATTTAGTTTTTTATGTCGTTTTCTGAGCTCTGTTGTGAGTCTTTCATAATTAACCTTTGTTGGTCTCTGAGAATCACATGAATACAGAACTAAGAGTGTCTCTGACTTGTGAAGCAGAACTAGGTGGCAAGTATATTCAGTGAAAGACTGAGTTTGTCCCTTGTTGGTTCCCAGTCTAGAGACGTCTAGCTTTCAGTAGTAGTATGTCCTTTTAGGTCCATGTATGTAATATGCATACTGTAGACCTCTCTATAACTACTTTCCACTACGGAGGAGTTCCCTTCATCTTCTTATTGTTTCTTTTAGAGTTTTGTTCTTATGTCTTTCTCTTCTAGAGATTAGCCATGTCTAGCTATTGTATTTTTAGCAGGAACAAGAAGCATGCATTTGTATACAAGTGCGAGTCCTTTCAGTCTATAGTATTGTACAAGAATCTCCATGTTGCTGTCTTGTGCACTGCTGATTTGAAGGAGTATGTTGAAGACTTGTGAGGTACTAGTTTTTATTTGTGTTAGTCTGAAAATATATGTTATCTACTCAAAGCCATGTGTGAACAAGAAGCATGCATTTGTATACAATTGCGAGTCCTTTCAGAGTATAGTCTTGTACAAGAATCTCCATGTTGCTGTCTTGTACACTGCTGATTTGAAGAAGTATGTTGAAGACTTGTGAGGTACTAGTTTTTATTTGTGTTAGTCTGAAAATATATGTCATCTACTCAAAGCCATGTGTGTGTTAGTGACACAACAATGTTTTGCTTCATGATTATAGTCATTTAATTTCTCATCTTTACATAGTTATGGGCAAGGATCTGAGTTACCCGGATGTGAGCTTCCTGCATAGGCTTGAGATAGCCAGCTAATCTTATCTCCCTGTGTTCAAAACAACAGCCTTCTTAACTTGTTTTACTATATTTGGACTTGGTTGGAGGTGCCTAAATCGCACTTGTCGTGTTTAGTTGTCATGAGCATGCCTGTTTATATGGTCATAGCCATGGCGTTGCATATGTAAATATGTGTCTGTGACGTTTGTCTTCCAGGCTTTGCTAAATAATTTTATAACCTTTCGTTTTGAGGAAGCTTTTACCATACATATATCTTCAAAGTGCTTTACCCTTCCTTTCAATTATGGATTTGTGGCGTTGATGCTTCTTGCTTGTTCTTTGACAATTGTATCTGAGTTTCGATCCTAATTTTAAAACAACTCTTTTCTCTTACACGCCTTATGTGCTTGCATATGTGTGTATTGCTTTTATTAGACAGGTGCTTATTTCGATTCAGCCCTTAGTTTTCGTAGTGATGGTCTAAAGAACATGATTCAATATTTTGGTCAATGTATAGGGTCTCTCTCGACCATCCCTAAACTAATTTGTTAAACTACTACGTGCTTGTTCTGTTAAGCACATTCATGTTCAGGAACATGCTTAAGTACTAGACTGAGAATTCAGATACTTAACAGAAAGAATTATGCTTCAGAACATAACATTTTGATGTAGCCAAAGAAGTATCAGTCAGTAATTGAGAATATTTTGTATTCAATGTTTAATCTTTGGTTCTTAACAGAGTCAACTATTTTGAGAGAATCAATAAGTAGTATTACATATTTGTATAATTATTGTTTGTGTGTTTTGTCAAACCAAAGTGCAATGAAATTGTTTAGCGTCTTTGTATATGCATTGTGTTGAGTTCAATTGAGAGCACATGTCTTTGTGTTATAAGACACTAGGCTTTTGATACAGAGTTGACTGGAACACTGACTTGAGGCTCTATGTGGATCAAGGTGGTTCTGATCGGATTATGCAAAAGCTTAAGGTAAGAAACTTCTCCTGTTCTTAAACTATCTGCATCCTTTGTAGTGTACAGTGGACTATAAAGAACATATAATGAACTTGAAAATATGTAAGCATAGACAATGTAGATATGTAAGATAGGTGAACCATCTACATATTCAATCCTGGTTTGGTACATTTGTTTTTTTTCCAGGTGATTTAAGTTCTAAGATTAGTCCAGGAGCTGATAGTTGCAGGTCTTCAAGAACCAACAATGCATTAAAAGATTGTGTATCTTCTCTTAGCAATATTTGTTTTTTCAAGTTTGGAGGTTAGTTTTCTTCATCACTTGTTGAGATTCTTTTTAGATAGAGGAAGTAAGTTAAAAGACCAAATCATTCTTAGTTTTTTTTCTATTGAATGTTGATGTTTGATTTATTGCATATGGTTTTAATTAGTAAAGTCATTGCTTTGTTATATTACCAAGGGATTTTGGCGCTGGGCGTTCGGATAAACGGTTCGGTTATCTTCGGTTCCGGTTCTTTCGGTTCTAGCAAAAGAAGATCCATTTAGGATCCGAAAGAAATTCGGTTCGGTTCGGTTCGGTTCCTAACCGGTTCGGTTCGGTTCTAAAAATTAAGAACCATTTCGGAACCGAACCAACGGGTAATTTTGGTTCTTTCGGGTATTTTACTCGAAATATCCGAAAGAACCGAAATACCCGAACCATTTCGGAACCGAACCAACGGGTAATTTTGGTTCTTCCGGGTAATTTTGGTTCTTTCGGGTATTTTCGGTTCCTTTTTCGGTTTTTGGTTCTTACCCGAACCAAACCGAGAACCATGGATCTCTATAATTAGATCCATTCGGGTAAATCAATCGGAACCGGAACCGAACCGAACTTGTTTTTTTGGTTCGGTTCTTCGGTTCCGGTTATTATGCCCAGCTCTAGATTTTGGTATGAGACACTCTTTAGAGTGTTCAAGGTCACTAGTTCAAATTCCTTGGGAAGAGTAATTTACGCCTTAAATAGGTATTATCAACTGTTAATTCCCGGCACCGGGGGAGATTATGAGCCAAATGTTCGGAATTTCCACGGTTTATCAAAACATGTGTTACCTATTGTTGTTCACTTTAATTTTTTTTTTTTTTTCCTTTGAATCATATGACGAATGGATGTTGGTCAAGTAGTTAAAGATCTAATTTGGCATTTTCTTATCGGAATTCGACTTCATATAATTGTAAAATCTCGCATCACAAAGATTAGTTATCAATCGGATTACATATAATGAAGGTTAAAGTCGAATACGTAAACCAATGTGTTCAAGAAATTGGATTAGGCAGTGTTTAGGTACTAAAAAGTGAGTTTAACTAAAAAAAATGTGAACAATTTGGTGGTGTTGGTGGAATTTAGGCGGTTTAGGTGGTAGTTAAACGGTTTAGATTAACGTAAGCATTGTGTTTAGGCACAAAACTCATATTTTAAACCGTAGGTGGAGTTTAGGTTATAATTTGGTATTTCTGATATTATGTTTAACTAAAAACAATAATTGGTTATTATTTTAAGTAAGAATATTCATTATCAAATCCAAAAGTTTTAGATTCTTTTAGATTTCATTTTAAAAAGTGTCCTTAAAGTATTAAATTTGTATAATTGATTATAGAATTAAATATCACTATTCTTTCGTACGGACCTAATAAAAAAATATTATTTACATTGACAAAAGAAAAAAAAAATCTTATTATATAAACCAGAACGCGTTTAACGTGATTGTGACACATAAGCAAAATTATAATTAATAAGATCATAACACGTGTTATTGTTAATTAAAATCATGACATATCTCAACGTAGTATTTAAACTAATGGAAATTTTCTATCGTTAGTTTTTTTATTTTTCTGAAATAATAGAATAACAAAAAAGAAATGAGTATTATTACTTTAAATGGAAACTACAGAAAAATAATAATATTATAAGATTAAAATAACAAAAATATAGAATGTATAAAAAATATATTGATGATTATTTCTCTTGATAATCGATAATTATTTCTCATAATTTTGATAATCGATAATTATAGATATTTATAATTATAATTTACAAAAAATCAAATAATAATTAAACTTTGACTTTACCGTTGATTAAAATATATAAACACTTGGGTTATTATTTTTAAATTTACCCACAAATCACGCAGAACTTAATCTAGTTTCAAATAATACAAGCTCCATCTATTATTTTACATAGAGAGATAAAATAAATTTTTAAAATAATACAAGCCCCGTCTTCTATTTACATAGAGAAAATAAAATAGAATTTCAAATAATACAAACCCTATCTATTATTTACATAGAGAAAATAAAATAAAAATTTCAAATAATTCAAACCCCATCTATTATTTACATAGAGAAAATAAAATAAAATTTCAAATAATACAAACCCCATTTTTTTCTAACAATCCTAAAAGGTCGACATATAGCCTTTTCTCATAATTACCACAAATACATAAACCCACATAGACAAAAACAAATAATCAAATAACCAAATTCAGACAAAGTAACATAATTCAAAAAATACAAAATAACCCAAAATTTAAATAAACAATCCTTCTTATGATCACAATCTTAAAATCAATTTAAAAATTCTCAAACAATAAAACACTAATCAACATTACACTTTAAATAATATTGATCAATCTCAGAATCACTCCTCTTGATCAAATTAACCATCAAGCCATGTTTCATATACATTGTAAGAGCTAGCTTTGGTTCCACTTTATGACCTTCCACTACCTTAACCTTGTACTTATAAATTATTGCAGCTGCCACATATTTCATTTGATAATAAGCAAAATCTTTGCCTAAACATAGCCTTGGACCACCATTAAAGGCTGTGAATTTATAAGCTGATTCACTCATGAACCGACCATCTTTTAGCCATCTTTCTGGTCTAAATTCAAGACAATCTTTTCCCCAAATTGCTTCCATACGACCCATTGCATAAATTGCATATATAACTTTTTCTCCTTTTTTTAGTATTGTTCCATTTGGAAATACATCATCTTCTAGCACCTAAATAACCAAAAACGGACCGTTAAAACTCATAAATTCTTAGAAAAAGTGATTTATGTCTTTAATATGTATTATCAACGGTTGTCTCGAGCACCAGAGGAGACTATGGCCAAAAGCTCGAAACTTCCAAGGTTTATTCGGGGAAAAAATACTCGTAAACACTTATGAAATTAAGTACTTATATCCACTTCTACATTTTCTTTATCGAAATTTATTTTCAGATAGTTACATTTTTCGCATTATGTAAGACTATTTATAAATCGAGCCTTGTCGAACTATTGATGACAAAATAAAACTCATAAACTCTAAGTTTAAATTTTTTATACGATGGTTAATAAAACACAAAAACATCATCTAATTTATTAATTTTCACAAAAATACCATTACTTATAACTAACTCAATTGCACTGTTGGTTTATAATTTTAAATTTTTGTGTAGAAATAAAAATATATAACATAAACGAAACAATTTTTTTTTTTTTTGAAACATCACAAATTTAATATGAATGAGTTGGTAGTTGTTCGGTTTCATGTGAAAATTACAAAACATAACATTCTTGTGTGTTTACCAAGAAGTCAACAGATAGTTTTTTGTTATTTATTATTACTATTATTTCTATTCTTTTTTTATAAGAAAATTTTGAAAAATACATGTGTATTAATTAGGTGACTTCCCAAGAATTTTCATAATAAATCTATCTGGTTACTGATTAGGTAACCTATAAGAAAACAAACAAAAATTTATGCTTTTAAAGCTTTTTTTTCTTTTTCTATAACTATGACAATTTTAACTATTATCAAGGTTCTATATTCTACATCCTAAAAAAAGAATTTTAACCAATTTAAACATTTAATCAAATTAATAAAAAGTTGGCAAAAAATCAAATTAATATATAAAAAAATTGGGAAGAAAACAAAGAGATTAAATTTTTTAAAAATTACTCCCTCCGTTTTTTTTAAATATTGTCGTTTTAGCTATTATTTTATGTTGTAAAAAGAATGTCGTTTTTTTATTTTCAATGCAGAAATTTAACTTTTTTGACTAATAGAATAATTGAAGTACTTTTTTCTATCAGTTGATTTAGAATACTTAATGTTATTTTTACGGAAACGTAAATTTTCTAATCTGTGTGAAAAATCTAAAAAGACAATATTTAAAAAACGGAGTGAGTAGTTACCTCTTTGTGATCAACTGGAACTGAAGGATACAATCTAAGAGATTCAGACAAAGCAGCTTGTAAATAATCCATCTTCTTAATCTCTTCTGGTCTAAACAAAGCCTCATAATCTCTCTTCTTTAGATCTCCATGATCATCTCTTAACTTCAAAATCTTACAAATCTCAATCATAATTCTCTCTTCAACCTTTGGATTCTTCTCAAGTAACCAAAAGAACCAACTTAAAGCAACAGAAGAAGTATCTCTACCAGCAAGTATAAAATTAACACAAATATCTCTAAGAAACTTATTTGAAAATCTCTCACCATTCTCATCTTTTAAACCCATAAACACTGTTAAAAGATCTGATCTTTTTGTATTAGTATCTTCACTTTCAAGAGATAACTCTTTCTTTCTTGTTCTAATAACTTCATCAGCAAAATCATCAACACCTTTTATAGATTCTTTAAGCATCTTCTCTGATCCTAAATTAAGATACTTCATAAGCTTCCAAACAAAAGTAGGCATAACAAATCTTAAAACAGCAGCTTCTGTTGCATCTTCAAAAGCTTTAGCAAATGGTATTATAGGTTGATTAAGACCTAAACAACCTGGATCAACTCCAAAAGCAATCATACAAACATTATCAAATGTTAATCTCAACAAAACATCTTGTAAATCAATACAACAAGATCTTTGAATTGATGATTCAAGAACAGGCAAGAGTCTCTTATGTACAAGCTCATACAAAGATTGAGTTGTTAAGTTTCTGAATTTAGCTGAATGAAACTCAATACTCGCGGTTTTTCTTTGTCTAAGCCAAGATTCATCATCAGTATTAAAGATTCCATCACCAAGAAGATCTCTAAGATTATCTCTAAAGTAAGAACCTTTAGGATAAACAGAGAAACGGTTCTTGAGAAGATGTTCAATGTTTCTTGGATCACAAGTTATAATACTATTGAGACTACTTAGCCATGGACCTTTGAATTGAAAAGTTCCATTTTGTTGAGAGAGAACATTTGATAACCATTCATAGATGTTTCCTCTTAAACCAAAAGCTAAAGAAGGAAGCATACCAAGAAATGGCCATATAGGAAGACCATAATGTTTCTTCTTACGCAAGGAATGTATTGTAACAAATGCTAAAAATGCAATAAAAAGTTCAAGAATTTGAACATCTTTTAAGAGAAATAGCTTAGGAGAAACAAGAAGATCTCTAGAAGAAGATAAGAAAACTTCATTGAAGGTGAAATTGTAAGAAGTATTCATTTTAGAATGAAGAAATTCAAAGAGAGGTTTCAAAGAGAGATTAATAACAATGGAGTTTCTTGTGGGTAATAAAAGCTTTTGGCTTCTCATGAGAAAAATTGGGTTTGATTTGGTGAGCAGAAAAATGTTGTGAGTTTTATATTATTGTGACTCTTGATTCTCATGTGTTGTTACTTTTCATACACTCTTTTTGGGGTTTTTTTGTTTTGTTTTGGGAATTTAAAAAGTCGAATCTTTTTGAGGGTTTAAATAGAAAAATAGAGATTGTTAAAAATATAGAATTTTTGACCAAAATTGAGAATTTGGGAAAAGATTTAGATGAAAGGTGGGTGTGATGGGTAACCTAAGTTAATACTTGGAAAATTTTTGAATTTTTAAATATATTTATTAGCTATTTGATTCCGTCTACGTTTCTTTTTTTTTTTATAAGAAGAAATTAATGATTTATATGTTCCCAATAAACCAAAATTAAATGTGGGGGAAAATGATGCGTCTTTATTTGGCCATTTTTTTTTTTTTTTACAACGAAAAAACAAAAAGTTAAAATAGATTTGGTGGCACAACAAACCAATCAGGAGGTCTTGAGTTGACATAGGTAGATAGCATATTTCTTTCTCGTGCAGAGCGTGCAAGAAAGTCGGCTCGTCTATTCTATTGTCCACCAAAGTGTATCACTTCCACCTAGGCGAACGTCTTTTTAAAGAGGGTAATTTCAGCTATCTCGGCTGCAAATAGGGGCCATTGGGTTGGGGTTTTCAGAATATGAATTAGATCAGTCGAATCGGTCTAGAAACACACTCGAGAAATATTCAATTTCCTAATGCATTTTAGCTAGTGCCCACATTAGGGCCAGCAATTCAGTGTGGACAGGAGAAATACCACTCTGAATACCTGCACAGCCCATATTAACGGGTCTACCTCCAGTGAAAGAAAGACACCATCCAATACCGCTAACAGATTCACCCGATTTCCATGAATCATCAATGCTACATCCAAAGGGTTGACTCATGGGTAAAAAAATGGGTTAATTGGATAGATGATAGTAAGATTTGGAAGATCTATTTTCAAAATAATCAAAAGGTTTGTTCAAAATCTGAAAAATCTAAATAAAACTCTAAGCTTTTACAATTTGCAATACTATTTGTTTATAGTCACCAACAAAAAATAACATCCTCATGCAAAAAGATACCTAGTTAATTTCATAAAGTTCTACATATGCTAACAAAAATAACATATAATTTATTAAATAGAATATGTATGTTAATTTTCAAAATTTTGAGAAAGTGGTTGAAGGTTCATTTCTGCACCTTTTTCTATTGTATTTCTACTCCACACAATTGTATTTTTCTGTATTACATATGCTAACTGAAAATAACATATAATTTATTAAATAGAAATATGTATGTTATTTTTCAAAATTTTGAGAAAGTGGTTGAAGGTTCACTTTTGCACATTTTTTTATAGACAAAAAAACACTAATCAAAATCTTTTTAACATAGTTCATCGAATGACTTGAAAAGCCATAATTTTGTCAAATTTCTTAATGGCATCCATAGATATATGATTGACCCTAAATTTAATCACTTTTTGGAGAGAGAACGGTTTATCCATGCCAGCACACGTAGTTAATTGGAAAATTCATTCATGCACATATGGATCGTGCTATTAACAATCTGCATTCGTTAATTTTTGAATTTGCATACCTCCACTACGAAGTCTTCTCTTATAAATGCATTAACCATTACGGCATGAACTATTTTGTTAACTGAGATGACTTAGACGATGATTTGGACAATATACTAGTATCTGAGAGAAACGTTGTCATTAAAAAAATTAGAATAACAAATTTATACATCAAAACGACATCATTCTAATCATTAAAACGACAAACGTACATGTGGAGCTTAACCCAGTTTATTGAGTATATCGATATTGTTATAACAAAAAAATTATCACTTCAATTTTGTTAGACGATAACGTTTCTTTTAGATACCAGTATATTATTCATATCATCATTTAAATCATTCATGTTAACATATGAGTTCACGTCATAACGATCAAGAGAAACTTTGTAGTGGAGGTATGAAAATTCAAAAATTAACGAATGCATATAAGTAACAACATATTTCATATATACGAAAACGAATTTTCCAATTAGTTATATGTGTGAATACTAATAAATCATTTTTCCTTCTTGGCAAGGGTCTATGTTTTGAAAATGTTACCAATGTCTAGAAGAAAGTAAAATGAAGAGAAAAAAACAAAAAGAAATGTGAGAAGAATACAGAAAGGCCTTAAAAGTAGTGTTGTTTTTGGCCCATTAACAACAAATAGGCCCAAATATGTTCTGCTACCATCTTGAATCGGTGATGCAGTCATCTTCACCATTAGAGGTTTTTCAATCCAAGCTTTTAGCGATTCATGTTGTTCTTCAACCTTTTCTAGCAATCTTTCAACAAAAGAGGTTACAGAATCGCTTCTTCAACAACAGATACAAGAAATGGCATCTCTTTTCAACAAATTTCAACAGGTTTGTGAAATCTCTGATGAATTTTCTGAGCAAATTGTCCATCTCTGGTACAATTTTTAATAATGAGTATAAAGAAAGTTTGAGTTTTTGTTTCGATTTGAACAAACTACTTTGAATTGTCCTCATGTTATGGCATTGTAAGAAATAAGATTAAGATCAGATGAAATTAGGTTAAAGAGGAATCTTAAATGTCTTATGAGTTTCCTTATTTGATCAATTTACTCTCTTAAGATTCATGTGATCACTGTAGATCTTAAGATATTGCAAAGGTTTTAGTAAGAATTTAGGTATTGTGGATTTAAAAGTTTTGATTTTTCTTATTTTTCTCCATTGCTTTGTTTTTTACAGGCTGTTGGAGTTCTTGCAAAGAGTACAACATTTGCTAAGAATCCAAGACAACTTCAATTCGAAGCAGACATTAACAAACTGTTTATGTACACAAGGTTTACTTTCTTTAGCTCTTAGCTTGTTCTTTCTAACTTATGTGCTTATGAAGAGTATTGTGTTTAGTTACAATCGGTTAGGAAGAGAAGCTGAAGAAACCGATGCAGAAGAGATCATTGAAATGGCTGGTAAAGCTACTTTATCTGAACAACAAAAGCAAGTTCAAGAAAACATTCATTACCAAGTTGAAAACTTTTGCTCTGTAATGGATAGAATCCTTCTTCCTGATGTTAGCAAGAACGATTCGTTTTTACAATCGAAAACTCCTAATCCTCCTCGTCAAAGCGGTCTTACTTTCGCCATTGGTGGGAATCATGCTTCTCCTGTAGCAAATAAGCCTTGTAAGAGTTCAATTTCTGAACTTTTATGCTTAAACACTTTCTTTCAAATCTTAATTATGATTCTCTTCATCAGCACAGTTATTCCCGAGACAAAACCTTTGAAACTCGATGAAGTTTCGCAGAGATTAATGGATCAAATCGGGTACACTCTTGAGATCAAACCTTCGGTAATACCTCATAAAGACGCGGGTCAAGGTTGTTTTATCAGAGGTGAAGCAGATGTTGGAACTGTCTTAGCGTTTTACCCCGGAGTTATTTACTCCCCTGCTTTCTATAGGTACATTCCCGGTTACCCGAAAGTTGATTCACAAAACTCGTATCTCATCACGAGGTATGATGGTACGGTTATAAACGCTCAGTCTTGGGGTCTCGGGGGAGACTCTAGGGAAGTATGGAACGGTTCTTACAGACTTGCGGCTGCACCAAACACTAAAACCGCAGAGAACAGTTCGGATAAGATATGGAAAGCGTTGAGTAAGCCTCTCGAAGGTTCAGGTAAAGCAAAAGAGGTTCTTGAAAGGAGAAATCCGTTAGCTTTTGGTCACTTAGCTAACCACCCGGGCGCAGAAATGACTCCGAATGTTATGATATGTCCTTATGACTTCCCATTAACGGAGAAAGATTTGCGGGTTTACATTCCGAATGTATCTTTCGGAGATTCTGGAGAGGTAAAGATGAAGAGATTTGGAAGCTTTTGGTTTAAGACAGGGAGTAGCAATGGGTTAGATGCTCCGGTTTTGAAGACACTTGTTTTGGTCGCGACGAGGGCGTTGTGTAATGAGGAACTACTGTTGAATTACAGGCTGAGCAACTCGAAAAGACGACCGGAGTGGTATATTCCGGTGAATGAAGAGGAGGATCGAAGAAGATGGAGCTAAAACTTGCTCCTCTGTTTTTCTTTTGGAGGATCACTGCGACGTCGTTTTTGGCTGAGTATTTTGGGTTTTCTATTTATTTTTGTAGACCCTTTTATCTTTTATTTTGAAAAACATTTGCACACACAAATCTTTTCAATTAAGATGGCATCAAAAAATAATAAGTACTCAAAACATTTTTATTTATTTTAAATATTCAAGCAACTATCGAAATTATATATAAAAAACACTTTTTGTAAATGTTACTAAAAAATTAGTTTTCTTTTTATACCTAGAAGAAGTTTGTATACTTGTATATTAGAATCTCTATTTTTTGGTTCTTGATTATTTTTGCTAATACTAAATAAAAGTGAAAAATTCTTAAAAATACTACCAAAACTATATATATTTTAAAAATACCACATTTCCAAAAATACTACATTTTTTATAAAAAATATCACAAAAATGTTTTTGTTTCAAAAGTACCACAAAATTTAAAATAGCTTTACAACTTCAAATATAAATCCTAAAACCCCAAAACCAAATAATACCTCTACAAAACTAAACCCTAAACTCTATTTAGTGAACCCAAACCCCAAAAATTTAAATTATAAACCCTTAAAAATTACTCTTTATGTTTGTGGTATTTTTGAAACATTTGGGAGTGTGGTATTTTTGGAACTTTTGGGAGAGTGTTATTTTAGAAATTTCAACTTCTTTTTATGGTATTTGAAAGAATTTAAATAACTTTTAAACTTCAAATTTAAACCCCAAAACCAAACCCTACCTCTTTTAAAACTAAACCATAAACTCTATTTAGTAAACCAAAATCCAAAATCCAAAATTTTAAAGTATAAATCCTTAAAATTCACCTTTTATGTTTGTAGTATTTTTGTAAACAAAAATTTAATGATATTTTAGAAATTTTTGGGAATATTCGGTATTTCTAAAATATAAATTTCTTTTGATGGTATTTCAACGAATTTTTAATAAAAACATTTGTTTATTTCCAATATGCTCATGAAAATATGAAATTAGCTCAAAATTTAAACTACTAATCTAATAATACACCGTTAGCTTAAAAATTCCTTTTGTTAGCAATTCACACCTTAACATTCACAGTGTAACATAAATGCCTCGTGACTTCTTAAGGTTATATATTATACAAACAAGTATGATATAAGTTCATGTGCATATACCTTTATGACGTATATAATTTGTGTTACGCAATCAAAGTCATAAGCTCCTAATATTCTGTTTTGCTATATTACAAATATATTTACTTACACATACATCACAAATTCATACAAATTATTATATATAATTTATATAAATCTTATGTAGATGGGTCTTTGCTAATTTCAAGGGACAAGAACATGAGAGAGAGTTATAACAATGTTTAGTCAAATCTTTCCTACAAAATAATCTTATGAACCATCACTTTCTTCGCTTGGATCCTTCTATTCCAATCCATTCCATTGACCAATCACTAATTTTCTCACATTTTTTTAAAAGATTATCTTTTTAATTCATTTATATAAAAAATTCCATACAGAAATAATATAAGAGACATAGAACAAGTTGAGTCTCAACGTATTATCTATAGTATAAACAAAAAGATTGAAAATTGCCCATAAAAAGAGAAGTTCCTTTTCAACAAACCTTTCTATTTATATAATAGAGAAAATTAGTCAGAGTAACCCAACATTTTATGTTTATAACTCAGTTGACCCTC
>OVBE01000128.1:0-65811 GCA_900406425.1 Iberis pinnata | reverse complement strand
ATAATACCTTTGTCAATACGAACTCAATCTTCGGATCGACGATCCAGGATCCAACAACTACTTATAGTTGTATGTTGAATTTTGTTTTTCAACTCTTCAATAAGCTGCAATGAGGTGATAAATTTGAAATTGAAAATGAGTTGGGTTAAAGCATGTTAAATTTTGGAATGGCTGGGACAAAGATAACCACGTGGTTCGTGTTGATGAAATACAAAAATCGAGATAAATAAAATACGAATTAATACATATGTTGGATTTTTATTGGGTGTTTGGATTTATTTTATTTTCTTTTCTATCTAGATTAATTTATTAAAGTAATTTTTTTATCCGCACAAGGCAGAGAGATATCAACACTTCATGTTAAAATCTTAAGTCTTCTGAAAACGTTTGTACTGATGTAGAATATGGGTTACGCTCAAACCCAATGGACTATAACTTACTTAGAAAAGCTCTTTCAAAAAGTCTATTTAGGAAACTATAAGGTGGGCGACGCCGCCAAAGTAACAATGAGCCTATTCCATACGATCCTGAGTAACTGTGACCTATAGACCAACTCGTCGGCCTAGGAGATATGATTCTACCTATCCTGCGAAGCTGAATGATGACGAATGAGCACTATAAAAAGGAGAGGAAGATCCACAAAGAAGTGGTGGGAAAATTCTAGAGAGAAGTTATAGAGAACTTATATATATAAAATCTCTATTCATAAGTGAGCTCGTCGGATCTCTCGACGACCTCACCCTCTTTGCTAAGACTCTTTCAAATACAAGCCCAAATCAAGGGGAACATCCTCCTAGATCCAACAATTGGCGACTATGCTGGGGAAAATTTGAAAAGAAGCATTCATATTCTAACCAACAACGTGTTCAAGACATAACAAACCCAACTCAGAGAAACGAATTCGTACTCTTCGAAGACGTGACCCATCTCGAAGAAGGACAAGGCGCCGGGGTCGACGACTAACAGACACTAACGGGACCAGCCAACAAGATCCAGAGAGTGGGCACACAAGAAGAGACCAACCAAACGTTACTGTGCCGCTTAGAAAATTAAGAGAAGGAATTTAGGCAACTCAAGATTAAGTTCGAAGCAGTGCCGACCGCGAGCCTGCGAAGAGTCAAACTAGAAGTCCTCAACAAAATTTTCTTCAGATCTAAGGATACGCAAACGCCGATGTCAAATGACCCATCCCTACTCGAATCAAGTTGTCAGAACGTCCTGCCTAACCAAATTTTTTTGTTTTCTTTTATGGGTCCGCGCTTAAATTATATCCCGATGACAATCTATATTTTTATACACATTTCTATTTTTTGGGTATATATCTAAATCTTTTATCAGATCCGCCTCTTCTTTGATTTTTAATATGGACAGTTGCACATTTTAGAGTTTATGATAAGTTCGGTTTGATTTAGTAAATATTTTTTACATTATATATGATTTTTGATAAACTTTGATATTTAAAAAAGTAAAAAATAATAATAATTAATCAACAATATAAGTTAAACAAATAAAATTTCAAAATCACTCAAAATATATAAATAAATGAAAGTTTAAATTATAAAAAATACTACACATCATTTATTTTGTACTCCCTCCGTTTCATATTTGTTGTCGTTCTGGAGAAAAATTTTCGTTTCAAAATATGTGTCGTTTTAGGTTTTTAATGCAGAAATTAAATGAATTTGACTTTTTAACCAGTAGAATAATTGCATGAGTTTTTTCTATTAGTTGATTTAGAATATTTATCGGTGCTTTTATTGAGAATAGAGATTTCTTAATTTGTGTGCAAAACTCTAAAATGATAAGTAAATGGAGGGAGTAATAGTTTTATAAAATTTATATCTGCATGTGGCAAGGGGGTGAGAATCACCTAGTAACATTTTGTAATAGTTTTATAAACCATCGATCGGAAATTGATATGTTAACTAGATTGATATGTCTTGATTCTTTGTGATTGTGATAGCGTAAAAGTTAAAACTTAAAACCAACTGTTAAACAGCATGAATTATTGTTTTTTGGGTCCTTCCGTGGACTTTATTAAGAAAAGTAATACTTGAATTGTAATCCAAGTTATATTTTTGTGAACAAATTGTAATTCAAGTTGATCCCCAACAAATAATAAACTATTAGATAGATGTATGATTAGGCGTCGCTCTCACATGAATTGTATGTAAGGTTTTGACTTTACTTACTAACATATCGGCCCACCTATTTAATTCACCATTACTCTTTCTCCTCACGGTTGGTTTGCGCAAAATGTAATGCTCCACTGACTATTAAACCTAATAATTTTTAGTATGATACTGTTCGTTTTGGACCATAAAAATCCGCACGATTTTTCTAATGGATATCACTCTAAAAGACTTCACATTAATTTGAGATATTGGACTTTTTATATACTAGTCCATCATTAACTAGCTTTCTAATGTAGGATATTTATGTTTGACTACACATGAGTCTCACACAAAAAACAGATCACTGTGACATATGTACTTAAACTGTAAGAATATATCGTTATCTTTCTTCTAAAGTTAAATTATTTCATCTAGCAAAAAAATAACTCGATTTCAATATATATAAAATAATAACTGAACAATTTACCACATACTTTTATTCAATACTTAAAAAAGATAAATAGGTATAGTCTCATAAAATTATCCATAAAATTATTCAATTGAACATAAATTTATCCATATGTTTGTTTTAGTTATATTTCTCTTACTTTTAATTTTGAAGTTGTCAACATTTTTGAAATTTTCAAAGCATATAATAGTATGTAACTAAGAAAATATACGTAAAATAATAATTAAAATATTGTAAAAATGTAAATTTAAAATGTTTAGTCAAGTCAACTTCCGAAGTAAGAATCTCATAACGAATTTACCTAACCGTGGCGCTAAACAAAGCTTAATATATTTGTTTTTAGCAACAACAAATCTTTAATTTGATCTGTAAAAGTCTCATCTTAATTCTTAGCCATTGATTCTTTATTTAACGAATTGACTTTAACTTTCTATGTATCCAATCAGAACGCAGCAAGTCCTCCACTTTCCCTTTTCTTTTTCTTCTTCTTCTTTCCATTATCGGATCAAAAGATTTGTGTATTTGAGTTTCTTTCTTCTTCTTTCTGTATTGGTGATTCGATTTCGGTTTTGCAGTTTATGTAAATCGCTGTCAAACAAAAAATTAAAAACTATTTTCCCGAGAAAGTTTGAGAATTTTCCGTTAATCTACCTGAGAGAAAACGCTGCAACTTACCCAAGTAAGTAATAATGCTTTCTAAATTTTCAGTTTCTGATTTCATATTCGGATCTAGATCCAAGCGTTGACTTTTCAAGTCTTACAATCTGTTTTACAACAGGATCAAATTCAAACCCCCAAATCGTCCTGCGATTCTAGCTTGATTTTGGGATCCAGAATTTTGGAGCAAAATAGGGTTTATAAATTGATCAGGCGGATAGTAATTGAAATGAATTAAGTAACAAAGATCTCTACACGTTTCTAGATTGTTTGAATTTGGGTGTACTAGTTTTTGTATAGATTTAATATATATCGTTGTTTTTGAGATTGGTTTCATCTGTCTATGGAGACGGCTAATGGAGAGACTAAAGAAGCTAATGACAGTGAGAATAAGGCTATTGTAACTCTAAACAGCACTGAGATGGAAGATCAAGTTTCTGAAGAAGAAAGTGAGTCACAATGTTTATTGCCTCCAAGGAAAGGAGGGATGTCCAGAAGCATTGACAAAATAAAGAGAACTGTGCAGTGGAATGACAACAAAGGAGACAATCTTTCTGAGGTTTTAGTATATGAACCAAGGTTAATCAAATCTCCAGAGATTGCTTTGTTATATCAACTTTTTCAATTAGTTTTGAACTGTATTGTGATTCCCTTCTAGTTTATTTGGTCTAGCTCTGGCGTTTTAGATGTTAATGGTTTCACTTATATAACTTAGGTTAGTTTAGATTTGGCTGTTACCATGCTTTGGATTGGTCTTCTTGTTAGGTTGCCTTTCTGTTTAGGATTGATTCAAATAGAGAAATTCTTGTGGCTGCAATGATATAGGCCGGTTTCTCACTAGTCACTCCATATTGTTAGTTCCTCTATTATAGGCCCAATGGAGTATTTATCTTCTGTTCAATTGCTTTCTCTTACATTGCTGCTTGTTCACTTGGTAACTGAGAATAATTGTATATCTTATGTTTGCAGCGAAGTAAGCGATACAGATGATGATGATTCAGATTCCTGCATCTGCACAATTATGTAGTCCATCAACCAACCACCATTAACATGGAGTTTAACAATGAGCTTGTCCTTGTATCTAACTTCTTTTCAGCAATCAGTTTTGGAGGACAGACGAACCAACTTAAGTGATTGAACATCACAATCACTTAACTGTCTGGTTTTGTGCTTAGGATATAGACTCAATCAGTAACAGGAGTTGCTGTATTATTCAATAGAGGCTGAATCTGATCTTCAAGCTGAAGATCTTTGAGTGATGTTTGATCTTATATTATAGGTTTTGATAGTAAACTATGCAATATACACGCTTGTATTGTTCAATAATATTCTTCTCAAGACGCAAAAACATTAAAAGATGACAACTTTGTTAAGATTTAGTTGCAGAAACAACCAGTGGGAAAGAAACCAATACAGAGCTCCATATCCATCCATACACAAAAAGAATCAGAAATGTTACAAACACAAACAACAAAACACACTTCTTAAAACACTGTGAAACCTTTACCTCTTCTCCATGTTGCTGATATCAACGAATGTGGATCTCTTGGATGAAGCATTCCCATGAAAACTCTTTGGTGAGTCCAACCAATTAGAAAGGCTTGTATTGACTATTATCTCCTTCAGTAACGGTTTTGCTTCAACATTTTCTTTCATTACATGTTTAAGTTTCACTGGCTTTGCTTTAACTGCTTTCCACTGAGCAAGATTCTCCACTGGATTCAATAGAGGAGTCAGAGAAGAATGGTCCTCATCTTCTTCTTCATCCTCATCATCAGCATCGTCTTCATAGTTGTTTTCATCATCTGTGTAATAATCTTCATCCTCCAAATCACTCTCTCCATAACCCAATTCATCTTCGAAATTATCCACACAATTGTGGTATCTATAGTTTGAAGGATACACAGAGCTATTCCTCAGATCCTCTGGTTTCTCTCCTTTTCCCTCTTCATCATCATTAATACAATCATTGTCATGTCTTGTTGGTGGAACAGGTTCATAGGTTTGTACATTCAAGTTAAACCTGACTTTCTTTCTCATCTTCTTCGTCTCTTTCCTCTTCTTCTCCTCCTCCTCATCCATCTCACACCTGAAACAATACCAGAAAACTTCCATTGTTACACCTGGATTTCATTACCGGTTATCAGATCTCTAATCTCAGACAATGTAAATGGAAGAGACACTGACCTGAGGTTCGAGTTTGAGATCTTCTCAGGATTAGTACTGAAATCTCTCGGATCTGAAGAATGTAGAGGCTCATAGCTACAGATTCTCTGCAACAAGAAACCAAATCAGAGTTGTGAAAAAACCTAAACTTTTGACGAGAGAGAATGTTGTTTTTAATTTCTTGGGGGAAAGTTGAAAAAAAGCTAACTTGATCTCGAGGAAGGATCTTCCTGGTTGAATTTCTGCGTTTTTTGTTGGAAGAAAGACGGAAACAACCCATAAAACATCCCATTGCTAGTGATGTTTTGATTGTTGAGAGGAAGAGAGAGAGAGATGTTTTTGTTGGATTGTTGTGTTTTGGCTCGTTGATGAGTTTGAATAAAAATAGGAACGTTGGATTTGAAAAAGATGGAAAGTGACGGTGGGCTCACGGAGTTTATGCCGTTCGTATATTTTATTTGTTATTTATGAAGATGAGACAAAAAATAACAGTTATTGCATCGCATCGTTTTTCATTTTTTTAAAACATTGTTGTCTCAATTTGTGTCAAGAAGAACTTATAATATATCAATATCCCGATAAAAGCACATATTTGTTTCTTTGCATAAACAAAAATAGTGAAAATTTACCAATCAAACATTTTTTAAAAACTCGATAACTTTTTTAACAGAAGGAAGAAGGAAGACAAGTGTTTGATTTTATTGGACCTATTAATCATTTCTAAGGTTTAGAAGTTGCTTATGGTGTAGTGGCTTTGTCCACTATGCAATTCTTATCTGTATCGAGTTTGATTTCCTTTTAAATGGGATGGTCTGATGTGTTTAGGTAGATCTAGATGGTGAGAAAAAAAGTTTTACATGGTAGCAGTCGAAGACTCTAACTTGATTACTAAATACTAGTTTGAAATTCGAATCGTTTTTTTTTTTCTTTTCTGTGTTCTTCATCTTTTACAATGACTACTAATCCTTATTTTTTTACCATGTCGTACTATACGATTTAATTTCCGGTGATAATCTAAAAATTATTATATCTAAATCCTTGCTTAGAAGTTTTTGAATGGACGAAAAATTTTCCTTTAGTTTTGAAAGCAAGTCAAAAATTATTTTAATGGCATGATCTCGCAACCTAACGAAAAAACAATACCCTCGTCATCTCTTAGATAAAACTGAAAATTTATGAATTTTTTTCAACATCGATGTCTCATCTTGATGATGCTCACGATCTCTAAACACATATCCAAAAAACTTTTAGGTATTAGAAAATGGCCAACATCTCAAAACAAACTTAGCAAAGTTAGCAAAATGTATTCAAAAGTAGATTTAGCGGATAATATCATATTAATAAGGACCAGATGCGTCTCTGTGGGAGGGAGGGAGGGAGGGGGCATGAGGGGCGATCGTCCTCGGTCTCTCCTTTGAACTGATTATTTATGATCTTTTTTAGAATAAAATTTTCTTTTTTCGAATAGTAATCTAAAATGACAAAAATAACAGTTATTTGTATTTTATTTAGATTTATAAGAATATTTTACAATAAAAATCTAATGCATTAAAATTTTATTAGCTTTTGTAACGAATTTAAGGGGTCCAGATTTATTTTTGCTCAAAGATCCATAATATTTGTGAGCCGACACTGATAGGGATGTTGGTTTGAAAGTTCACGTACCTCTATCAAATTCAGAGCTTTATGATTCTTCAAATTCTCAAATCCAAACTACTTATTCCTCACTAAATATAAGATCATAGATCAAGAACCTCACTGAAGAGGATGTGAATGAATGCCTTAACTTACCTTATGCAGATCTTGTATTGTGTGGCGAATGTATTTAGAAGGATGAGGTGCACTTGTACTCACTAATTTTAGTAAAACAAAGTATTATACAAAGAGATATTTTTTTTTGAATCTATCATAATTGTATACTTATGTTATATGCAATGTCATAAACCATAGATTTTGTAGAATATGTCATATTAATGTGGTATTGTGGTATGAAGAAAAATGCACTTATGCCCTCTTATCTGGTTTAGCGAGAGACAATGGAAGGAGGAGAGAGAGGGTTGTTTCTCTTGTAATAAATGACATTGATTGTGACAAGATTTGACAAAAAAGCATTACACAATTGATTGTTCATTTGCACCCAAGGAATTTTAAATTCTCTTTTCATGGTGCATAACTGTTAATGTGTTTGGTTGTTTAATTGTCAATCTGTTTCGGGACTCATATACACTGGTTAGAATGCTCCACATGATTTATGGTCTTTGTTTTGATCTCTGTGACTTCACACTTCTGGATTGGATCTTCATATGTCATGACTTGTTGTTACTCTGGTTGGTTTCTTTCCAAGACATAATGATTACATAAGTCCAGTACGCGCTTTACGTTTGTACATGTTTAATCATGTTTCCAAGATATGTTTGTCGTCTCTAGTTTGATCTCTTTATCTACTGAATTTGACATTATGTCTCAGTGACGACTGAAGATCGCTTTCCCACACACAGTTCATCATACGCTATATTGTCTATTGTGCTGTAGGACCAGACACGAATTCATTGCATCTTGTGTTTTTTACTAAGTATTTCCAGTCAAGCAGGGGGAGTAGGACCAGACCAGATCATACTTCAACGCACAAATGTCTCTGTTTCAACACACTGAATTTATGTTTCAGGGGGAGTAGTCTTATTTTATGGGGGAGTTAATTAATGTTTATGTTAGATGTTCACATTTTGCATTTTACATTTGGTGTTGGTTGATTGTTTGTCTGTTGCGTTAATTATCAGGTTGAACATCAGGTTGCTCGTGGAAGTGCTTGAGTGACAAAATCAATCAGAAAGGAGGATTGAAGATGCAAAAGGAAATGAAAATCAAAGACATATCGTGGAAGTGTTTGGGTGACAAACTTAGTCAAAAAGGGGGAGACTGAAGATGCAAAAGAAAATGATCAAAGATGAAAAAGGCAAGATGCAAAAAGAAAAGAAGATCAAAGATGAAAAAGACAAAGATAAAAGGAAAAAGGAAAGTTTCAGTGTGTAAGAAGTCAGACAACAAATAAAATGGAAAGTTGTTGTTAATAAGAAAAAGACAGCAAGCTTGGAGCAAAAGGAAGAATGGAGAATAGGAAAATGAAAAAAGCGAAAGGAGGCAAGGGATTTCGTAGAAAAGGATTTAGAGCATACTAGTATAAATATGAGACTAAGGAGAATTAATTAGATTAATTCTCTTGGCCGTCATAGTTTATATATAGTTTGTGAGAACGTGCCGTTGTGTCTGAGCGATTGCAAAAACAGATCATCAGTGCTGCTGAGTGATTGTTAGAGCATATCGTCAGAAGAGACAAGGGATTGGATATGAGCGATTGCAGAAATAGATCATCAATGTTGCTGAGTGATTGTAAGAGCAGATAGTCATAACAGACAAAGGATTAGATCTGAGCGGCTTGGAGAAGCAGATCATCAGCATGGTTGAGTGACTGGAGAAGCAGGTTGTCAGAGCAGAAAGGATAGGATATGAGTGATTGCATAAGCAGATCATCAGCGTGGCGGAGTGATTGCACAAGAAGATCATTAGACATGAAAAGATTAAGAAAATAAAAAGAATATTTTATTTACGATTTGTCTTAATATAGGTATAGCTGAAAAGAAATCGTATTTTGTTTGTCCTATTTACACTGTCAATTGGTGTCAGAGCGGGTATCTGTCAAGAAACCAAGGTTTCTATCTAAACATGTAAGATCCTAAGGATGAACAACACATAACACCCCACTACGCGCAGTGTGGTTTTAGATCCTGACAACTTTGGCTGGTGGAAAATTTAGATCTGTGAGCATATCAAAAGAATCGATGAAGATGCTTGGGCGATTGTGGAAAATGGATGGACAACACCTCATAAAAGGAATGAGAACCATGAGATGGTTGTAAAACCTAAAGATGAGTGGAAGTTATCTGACAAGACTCAGTCAAAATACAACTCAAGAGCTCTAACAACAATCAAGATCTCTCTAACCAAAGATCAGTTCAAAAGAGTTCAAGGCTGCACTACTGCAAATGATGCTTGGGATACACTGCAAGCAACCTATGAGGGAACCAGTGATGTTCGTAGAACACGAATTGTCATGCTTGCCTATGATTTTGAAAACTTGAAAATGGGAGAGTATCGTGAATGCTACAAAAGTCCTTGGAAATCAATACAAGGAGAAAAAGCTGGTCAAGAAATTTCTTTGAAGTCTGCCTGATAAATTTCAATCAATGAAATCAGTCGTTCAAGTTTCCAGGGACTATGATGGTATGAAATTCAACCAGGTTGTTGGCATGATGCATGCACATGAACTTGATCTCTCTAAAAAGATAATTAAAAAAAGGTATTGCACTAACAGCAAAAGAGAAAGAAAAACCAACTAAGGATCTTGAGGAAGCAATTGGACTGATGGTGAGAAAGTATTTAAAGAAATATGCAGGAACACCTAGGCGTGATGATAATCCTGTCAAAAAATCAGACTTCATATCAAACAATGATCGAGCACCCAAAAGATCATAAGTCCAGTGTCATGAATTTCAAGGGTTTGGACATTATTAAGGTGACTTTCCAAATACCAAGAAGAAGAAATCACTCAAATGTCACGAGTGTAAGAGCTTTGAACACACACAAGCTGAGTGTGCAAATCTCACTAACAAGAAAGAAAAATTCATGGTGAGTTAGGAAGGTGAAGACACATCTGAGTCTGATCAAGATGAGGAAACATTGAATATGGTTACATATGGTGGTGTAATTGAGGAAAGCTCAGACAGTAAATTTGAAAATGAAAAGGAAGGAACAAAGCTGTTTTTACTTGAAGACAGTAGCTTTCTGTGTGAAACACTGATTGGTGTCAGAAATCAGAATCTTGAGTTAATTTGTGAAAACCATAAGCTACAGGAGAAAATGAACCTACTGCAAGCTATCCTAGATGAAGAAGTAAAGAAGAATAGATTGATGGAATCTCGATTGAGTGAGCAATTAAGAAATATTAAGATGTTGACAAAAGGTACCAAAGATCTTGATAAAGTATTTGCTATGGGCAGAGACATCGACATAAGTTACAGTCTGGGATATCAAGGACACACTCAAGGGTCTATGTCTTTCGTTAAGTCGTCAATAAGTCATGCTGCAGAACTTACACAAGTGCATCAGACAAAGAAGGTAATCATGGACATGCAACGTAACAACAAAAATCGGGTATCAAGGAATCATGGGTACTTTCAAACGCAACGAGTCATATATCAATTGTGCTACTACTGTAGAAAACCAGGACACTACAAAGAACATTGTTCTCCTTGGAAATATAGAGTATATCATATCATACTTCATAGGGAATATTATCTTGACAAGGGACACAATAATAAAGCTTGGGTCAGAAAAGAGTTGTTGCAGTGTTTCTCTACTGAAACAGAACCGTTCATGAAAGCGGAAAATATGGTCAAACAGAAGTGTCTATGAAGGCATCAGATGCAACTTAGTGGTACTTTGATAGTGGATGTTCAAGACACATGATAGGAAACAAAGAAGAGCTGCTGAAGTATGAGGAAATCAACACGGGAAAAGTAAATTTTGGAGGAGGAGCCAAAGGTGAAATTAAAGGCAAAGGTGAAACATGTGAATCTGGTAAACAAAAACTCCAGAATGTGTATCTTGTTGAAGGGCTGACTGCAAATTTGATCAGCATAAGTCAATTATGTGATGAAGGACTAGTTGTTACTATCACAAAAACAGACTGTTTGGAAACTGACACAGTTGGTGACGTGAGACTGAAAGGCATCGGGTCTGGAAACGACGGTTAACGTTGGAAACCTCAAGAAAATTTTATGGTTGCAACAATGGCAAGTCATGAACTTATTCAAAGGATTTCTAAGTCAAAACATGAAGAGAAATTTATGTGTATACGTTGGACCAAGACAGTCATGGAGACGATGAATTTGGTGGTTGATGACACATGATCCCAACCTACAAGATTAATATGGGATTCCATTTATTCATCCGATGAAAGGGAATTTGAGGTGCTGAGTAACAACCAGGTTGATTACGAGTCATCAGAATCAGATACATATACAAGAACTCAGCAAAACCTCCACAAAAATTACTATGAGAAATATGTGATTGGTGATTTCCACGGAAGTAGATTTACAAGGAAGAAATATATTGAATTTAAGGAGATGATTCTATATGCATGTTCTATTGTTATGGTTAAGTCCAAGAATCATCAGGAGGCATTAAGTGATGAATGTTGGGTAATATCAATGCAAGAAGAATTGGAACAGTCCAAAAAAAAGTAAAGTCATTGATTTAACACCTCATCTTGAAGGTTTGAATGTGGTCATAAACAAGGTTTTTCTTGTTGCACGAAGGTACTCTCAGGTGGAGAGAATAGACTTTGATGAAACATTTGCATTTGTAACACGCCTGGAATCAGTAAGATTATTACTCGGAATGACATGTAATCTCAAGTTCAAGTTGTATCAAATAGATGTCAAGAGATTGTTTCTAACTAGAATACTTCAAGAAGAAGTGTATGTTGAACAACCAAAAGGGTTTGAGCATCTGGAGCATCCAACTCAGGTTTTTAACTGAGAAAAGCCTTGTATGGTTTAAAACAGGCAGCCAGGGCCTGGTATGTGCGTTTGACCTCCTGTCTGCTCGAAAAAGGCTGCACTAGAGGAAGTGTTGAAAAAACCTTGTTTATATACTCAAACAAGGGTGATCTAATGGTATTTTAGATTTATGCCAATGACATTGTATTCGGAGCTACAAAAAAAATACTCGTTGACAGATTTTCCCAACACATGACTCGAGAATTTAAAATGAGTATGGTTGGTGAACTAACTTATTTCCTTGGTTTGGAGGTTAAAAACGGAGGATGGCATCTATCTGAGTCAAAGTACCTATGCGAAACAGCTGGTCACACGATTTAGACTTGACTCCTACAAAACAACCAGAACACCTTTGAGTACAACATGAAAACTGTCCCAAGATAATGAAGGAGAAGGTGTCGATCAAAAATTGTACAGAGCGATGATTGGAAGTCTGTTGTATCTTACAACTAGTAGAAAATACATATGTTTAAGTGTGGAAATATGTGCAAGTATCAGGCAAAATCCAAAGTGTCACATTTTCACGCTGTTAGGCGAATCATCAACTACATCAAGGGGTCTGCTGATCTTGGAATATGTTACATCAAGAACACCAATCAAAATTTGATGGGATACTGTGATACTAATTAGGCTTGGAGTCTATATGAAAAAAGAAGTACCAATAGAGGATGTTTCTTTCTAGGGAATAACCTGGTAGTATGGTAAAGAAAGAAATAGAACTGTGTATCACTCTCCACAGCTGAAGCTAAGTACATTGTGATGGAAAGCTGTTGCATTCAACCACTGTGGATGAAACAAATGGCCAATGACTGGGATTCATACAAACTCAATTCTGATTCGCTGTGACAATCAGAGTGCCATCAACATAGCCAAAAATCCAGTACAATACTCACAGACCAAACATATTGACGTCAATCACCACTTCATTCATAAGATAATTGAGGAGAAACTAATTGTGGTTGAGCATGTGGGAACTGATTTTAAACGTGTAAATATGTTTACAAAACCACTGGATTTTAGTTAGTTTATCAATCTTCGCAAGACGATAGGAGTTTGTAAAATCTGATGGACTGAGAATATGGTTGAGATAAATGGTCAAACAGGGCATGCAATACATCAAGAAGATTATCTTAACATACCTTAGTGGCTGAAAAAGAGTTGCATGTCATGCCGTCTAAAATAGCCAGTACTAGTATAATGTATAAGCAAGGAGGTAAAATAGCTAATAAGCGTATAAAAAAGGGAAAAAAGAAGTTTGTTTGATGTTCAAGTAGAGTTGTTGTCTGAACTTGAGAAGTCAAGTGATAGTTCAGACTGACATATATACAACTGCCTTGTTTATGCACATCAGGGATGAAAATTGTGCTTGTTGAAGATAAAGGTATGCCAGTGCGAAAGACTAGTCAGCTACACATGTGTAGATGTGTGTTCTGAAGAACAAGGTCTGTGAGTTCTCGTTTAATTAGGTCACAAGTTTCTATGTGCTAATGTTTTCTAGAAAATAATAATGCTAATGATTTTGCTCAATGCTCTTAATGATTATTTGTCTCTGCATGCTCCCCATCAATAATTTATGGATACTTTCTTATGGTTGTATGTCAATATGTTTCAGGTTATGAGTCTATGATTGAAATAATTCAAAAGTTGGGTTGATGTGTCTTTGATATGTTCAGTGTACGATCATGCGAAAATTGAGCTGTTTTTCCAATTTTCTAGGCCCACTTATTTTTTGTGAACTTTCACGTGTCATGATATTTGAACAGGCATGAATAATGTAAGATTGCGACTGTTGATCTGCAAAACTTCAACCCAAGGAATTTTAAATTCTCTTTTCATGGTGCATAACTGTTAATGTGTTTGGTTGTTTGGTTATCAATATGTTTCAGGACTCATATATACTGGTTAGAATGTTTCACATGGTTGATGGTCTCTATTTTGATCTATGTGACTTTACACTTCTGGATTGGATCTTCATATGTCATGATTGGTTGTTACTCTGGTTGGCTGCTTTCCAAGACACAATGGTTACATAAGTCCAACACGCGCTTTACGTCTATACATGTTTAATCACGCTTCCAAGATATGTTTATCGTCTCCAGTCTAATATCTTTATCTGTCGAATCAACATTGTGTCATAGTGACGACTGGAGATTACTTTCCCATACACATTCATCATATGCTATATTCTCTGTTGTGCTATAGGACCAGACACGAATTCATTGCATATTGTGTTTTTGATTAAGTATTGCTAGTCAAGCAGGGGGAGTAGGACCAAACCAGATCACACTTCAACGCACAAATGTCTATGTTTGAACACACTGAATATGTGTTTCATGGGGAGTAGTCTCATTTTATGGGGGAATGAATTAATGCTTATGTCAGATGCTCACATTTTACATTTGGTGTTGGCTGATTGTCTATTGCGTTGATTATCATAATGAACATCAGGTTGCTCGTGGAAGTGCTTGAGTGGCAAACTTAGTCAGAAGGGGGGGGGGGGAGATTTAAGATGCAAAAGGAAATAAAAATCAAAGACAGATTGTGGAAGTGTTTGGGTGACAAACTCGATCAAAAAGGGGTAGAATGAAGATGAAAAAGGCAAAGGTAAAAGGAAAAAGGAAAGTTGCAGTGTGTAAGAAGTCAGATAACAAAGAAAATAGAAAGTTGTTGTCAGTAAGAAAAAGACATCAAGCTTGGAGCAAAATGAAGAATGAAGAAAAGGAAAGATGAACAAGAAAGGAAAATGGAAAAAGGGAAAGGAAGCAAGGGATTTCATGGAAAAGTATTTAGAGCATACTAGTATAAATATGAGGCTAAGGATAATGAATTAGATTTGATCTCTTGGTCGTCATAGTTTGTGAAAACGTGTTGCTGTGTTTGAGCGACTACAAAAACATATCATCAGTGCTGCTGAGTGATTGTTAGAGCATATCGTCAAAACAGACAAGGGATTGGATTGAGCAATTGCGAAAACTGATCATAAGTGCTGCTGAGTGATTGTTAGAGCAGATCATCATAACAAACAAGAGATTAGATATGAGCAATTTGGAGAAGCATATCATCAGCGTGGCTGAGTGACTGGAGAAGCATATCGTTAGAGCATAAATGATATAGTCTGAGTGATTGCATAAGCACATCATCAACATGGCTGAGTGATTGCACAAGCAGATCATCAGACAGAAAATAAAAAAGAATATTGTATTTGTGATTTTTCTTGATAAAAGTATAGTTGAAAAGAAAGTGTTGTGCTTAATCCTATTTACACTTTCAAACGGATCTTTCTGAGGCATTTTGTGCTCAGCGTTATGAGTATTCTTCTATATACGAATTGAAATCTTGCTGACGGGGTTTTAAAACAAATATGGTTAATTATGATAGTGGCTTTAGAAAAAGAAAAAAAAAACACAATTAGTTTTAGACGAAGTGAGAACAAAATATTCTCACTTGTGGGGCATTTTACCAAAACACGATTATTGAATCAAAGAAGGAGAGGGGTATTTAGGTAAAAATGTAGAACGACTTAAAACTTAAAAGAGAAGTGCTCAAAAGCCAGAAGAAGAGTTCTGAGAGGTTTGGTCGTTAAAGAAAAGTTGATGATGCATTTGCTCATGAATATGAATATGAATATGTTATTTTGGTTTCTTTTATTTTTCTGTACACCTGCATTTGCTACAGACAAATTTCTTGATTAAGATTCATCTTTGACTCATCTACCAAAAGTCTTCTCATCGACGGAGTTATGCGACGACTATTTTCTAATCTAGATGGCAAAATGGTAAATTTAATTATCTTGAGTTTTTTCATATGTTAAAGATTTCTGGTTAATTGTGCTTTTCTTTATGGAAAAATCATAAGAGTTTATGTTTAGACAAATCCACTGGGAAGAGGAGTTTAATGTTATCTCCAAAAGCAATCATTCTGGCATTTGATAGTCCTTACTTTTGGAAATGGGTATCAATTCCTGAATCTAGACTCTTTTTTTTCTTTGAAAGTAAAGATAGAATTTCATATTGTGATGTAATAATAATAAAATTAAGAATAGTATATGAGTTTCTTTTACTAAAGGTTTTGGGATTCATACTCTATTCATTATTAATTACGAGTCTAGATATTTCAATTATCACTATATGAGTTATATGGACCAATTTTAAAGGTTTGAGGAAGTACGAGCACTTATCTATGGAGTTCCATTCAAGATTATGGTGGGATGAAAGCTAAATTACTATCTACAAATTCTTGGTACTCAGCTCACATCGTGTACAAGATAAAGGATCTGTTTCATGATGACGTCCATGGAAAAATTGGAGCTGCAATGATTGGACATTGGACTCCTCAAGGAGGAAAATGGGAAAGATAATATCTAACACAAATTGAAGAGATGGAAGATAGTTGGATGGAGATTAAGTTTGGAGAATTCTTCAAAAACGAAGGAGGATTAGTAGACAATTCGGTGTGAAGAACATGGTAGTTAAGAACAATGATTTTGTGTCTCATTCGCCATCTTATGAAATTGAAAGATTACAAGTAACACTTCATCTTCTTAAACTCTGTTGGAGGAACATAATTACTTTAACCATTCTTGTTATTCATATCAAAGATGTAAATATTAAAGATAATACATTTATTTTGTAAGCATTATATTTACCTTTTCAAGTAGACGTGGTTGTTGTAGTTTCTCCTTTGTCATTGTTCATCATCTACTCTTTCTTCTCCTTTTTTTTATGGTTGTTAATTTTTGTTTTTTTTTAAGTGTTTTCTTTCAAGCAATAATTTGTACCTTTGTTGTTGGAAATCAGGTTATTGAAAATCTCTTTGAAAACAACGTTTCTCAGTCTTGCGTTTAGTTGTGTGTTTTTTGACTCGCTCCAAACATGCATTTTTTTTTCCGATGTAACTCTTGATAATGCAACGTATAACTGGTCATGACTAAAAACTGGTTTAGGAATATAAATCCCCACATTCTGTAAACTTTGTCCTTGGCTTTTGTTGATGGTCATAGTGTAACACACTCTAATTGGGAATTGACGTCTTGTCATTTTACACGGACAATTTGTATATGAGGTTGTGAGGTTGATCCTCGGTATTAGAGCTTTCTTGCCTGCATTTAAGCCTAAGAGGACCTCCGCTTCTACCACTCTCTCACCTAGACGGGTGATAACCATTTTTGTTCCATTGCACAAACCTTCCTTTTGGTTTATGTTTCTGAGGAGAAGCACTGGTGTGTTGACCTTTAATTGTAGTCGATGATTTGGTAATCCTGAGCACTTTAGTGCGTTCAAATACTCTGTTGTGTATAAGAGGTTGACTCCATTAACATCTGAATCACCAGTTGCTATGTTGTCTGCACTTAAATATTCTTTTTTTCCGCTGGTAGATATTTTAAAAATAATTCATTTATCTCATCGACAATTTCATTTCTTGAGGTTAGGATAGCTCGGACCTTTAAATAATCCCGATCTTGAAAGGAGTGCTAGAAATCAGGAAATGTTGCCATTTGTATCTCTGATATTGGGTTTTCTCCTTTCTCCCAACATCAACATTTTATCAACCTCTATGTCGTTGTGCTCTAAATCGTTTGCATCCAGTGAAGTAACAGTTTTTCCTTCTTTGTTCCCTACTTCCAAAATCCATTTTGCAAACTCTAACTCATTTGGTCCTACTCGCATTTTTTTTTAAGGTCAAACCTTACACATTTTTCTCACAAGTACGATCTATTGATTGTTGCTGAAACAGTATCTTGCCTACTTCCTTGTAGGATGACAGGCAATATTTGCCTAAAATCTCCTCCTAACAAAACGGTTTTTCTCCAAAATGTTCTTCCATTGCTTTTGGGTTGGTATTACTTATGAGATCCCTTAGGGTACAATCGAATGCCTCGAAGGTGTGACGATGGGCCATTGGTGTTTCGTCCCATATTATTAAATCCGCTTTTATAAGCAATTATGCGAGCATTGATTTTGGAGGGATATCACACATCGAATTTTGGTGGAGATCAATTGGTATCTTGAATCTTGAATGAGTTGTTCTTCCTCCTGGAAAAAGAGTTGTTGCAATTCCTGAAGATGCAACTGGTATGACCACTCGTCCTTCTAATCGTAACCTGGAGATTATTTTCTTATAAACGTAAGTTTTTCCTGTTCCTTCTGGACCATATATGAAGAATAGTTTCCCTTTGCGTCTATTGAATCAATCACTGCTTTGTAAAAAATTGTTTGCTCTTCATTGAGGTTTTGAATTGCCTGGGAATACACTTCTTTTTCGTAAGCTACATTGTAACTTAGCTCTTTCCTTAGCATCGTGGTTGTCATTTCTTTTAGGATGTTGGGGTCTGGCAAAGGCATTTCGGGATAATCTACAAGAGATTTTTCGTTTTGTAAAAGGAGTTTTTGAATTTCGAGCAACGTATATTGTTGTAATTCTTCATCTTTTAATTGCAGCTCTTTGAAATTAAACCTTTAGTAGTGCTTGTATAAGATATCTTCTCCAAGATTTTGCCAGCATTTTTCCCACAAATTCAAAGGATCTGTCACTTCACAATACAATGTGAAAAATAGTTCTCGTAACTAGTATAGATGGACCCATTGTGATGCTTCTTCTATTGCCTCATGCCATTCTTTATCTCCGTCTAAAAGACCTAGAGCGTAGCATGCTTCTTTGAATTTTTGGTATGTATTTCCCCTAACTATTCGTATCTCTTCAAAGCTTACACATCCTTTAACGTGATTAATCATTATCCTTAGATGGTATTTCTCTCCTAATGATGGATGAATGTTGACTACTCTGCCGATAGAGAAGTCTTGCTTTCTTATTTTCCACATCCTTTCTTTTCTATTCCAAACAAATATTGTAGGAAATTCGATGTAAGTTAGTTTTTGTGCCTCTGGTATGGTTTCGTTTGCTTTCATCCATCCTATAAGCATTGTATCTTGTTCTAAACGCAACATTTGATGGGTCTTCTGTTTCGTCAAATACCACAGTTTGCTCTCCTGGTAGATGTATTGGAAGTTTTGTAACTGATGGTTTTTGATGGTGTATGTCAAAACTGTAAATTTGTCATACAGCTTCGCAAGCTGATAAGTACCGACATTGTTGGTAATTTGAAATCTCATCGATTTGTTGCACTTGAGGTACTTCACTTTGTTCGCCGGATGCGACATTTTGAAAAATAATGATTGCTTTGTCAACTCCTTTGGTGATATACTTGAATAGATATTTAATTGCTTGTTATGTATTGCAACATTCTACGTTAATTTGTGCTTTATATCTCTTAATAAAGCCATATTGTGTGGGATGACATATTGGTTGTCAAGCTTCACGTCATTCTTGATGACAAATTGGTCTTCTTCCTCTCTTCTCCTATAAATAACATACCCATCTTTATCAATTGTTTTACTTCCAGCAAAAGCTCTTGGGTATTTTTAGAACAAACTCCATTTTTCATGCATGGGCTGTTTGGGAGATCTTGTCCGCAAGATTCATGCATGATATATTTTTTAACCAGTTCAAATCCTTCAGGGTTATGGTTCTTATCTCGAAGTTCGGCAGAGATAATTTGGTCAATATCTGTTGGAGATTGTACTTGAGGTGCTTTGTCTAGCCATATAAGGATATGAGCGTGAGGAAGTCTTCTCTTTCGGAACTCGATTGTGTAGACTACTGAAATTTTTTTAATATTTGCATATTTTGTTGAATGGTTTAGTCTAATGATGTTTTTATAAATTTGTATGAAGTTTTTATATTTTTTTACCTGATAGTAACGGTCCAAAAATTTCTCCCGTTTTCAAATCTGAAATTATTTCGTCTAACTTTATCTTGAAGACTCGAGAGCTTATGTCTGGTCTATCATTCGACTGATCATTCCCATATGTTTTCAAATGCGCCTTAATCTCATCCCAGTTAGGATTAGTTGATATTGTGATAAAGAGGTGCAGACTGCCGTAGAAACGACATATTTTCATGGCATCATGGTAATTTTCAATCATGTAAATAATGAGGACAAAATTACCCTCCTCCCAAGTGTCTTCAAATCGGTATCTCCTATACCAATGACATCGATGAAGTTTTTGTGAAGGTCTGCCCTTAGTTTCTTTTGATTGTTTTTTTTTTTTTTTTTGAAACTTTAACCTTTGTTCTTCAATAGTAGTGTAAGCGTCTACAAGATATTAATGTAGAAGACGACCTCCTTGGATGATTGTTTTGCCTTTGCTAATCTAGTTTGGACTTGATATGAATAGTACTCCCGAATGGTAACATGTTCTCGACTTATCCTCCTTTTATTTGTAGACACATAAGGTATTTCCAAATGAAATCCTTTCTCGCCATATGGAAACAATAGTGGATATTGTAGAGCCATGTAATATGGATGCAAACTACTTATCCGTTGCAACCCTGATGTTTTGTATTCGACTATTATATCTCCTTCTCCTGATGAGTCTTCAAAGTCTCCAACAATCAAGCCTGCAGTTTCTTCACAAGTAGGCAAATCATATTGCCTCCCCTTTATTTTTTGGCCAATTAAGCGGATGGTAAACTCTTCACTTCTTGATGATTCGTATTTAGCGCGTGCTTTCCTAAACTCTTTTGCTAGCCAGCTGTTTTCACCCACCATACGAACCAATGTTTCCACGTCTTTTTCTTGTACCTTTTGAGATCCATTGTTTGTTGATATTATTTTCATACGGTTTTGAATCTCGTTTTCGGTATCGAAAACATACAACTGGTTAAATTTAGGCCCTTGTCCTTCAACCAGCAACATTGATCCCATTCGATGGTGGTTTTGGCCTTGGATTCTGAAAGTGAAATGACCTTGGGTTGACATAATTGTAGTATCCACTTTTGCTCCAATTGAGGTGAAAGCTACTAAAGAATTTGCAATTTGAATACTATCTTTGAATCTCTTTTCTTTGAGTAACTTTGTTAATTCCCTTGGTGGATCCTTCACAATTGGTAGAGAAACTCTTTCTCGATGGCAGCATATGGAATACATTTTTTTTCCATCATTAGTTTTCTCTGTGCTTTCAGAATCTCAAACTAAAGCCTTACATGTTGGACATACTTGTAGGTTATTTTCTTTTCTTTGAACCACTCGATTGTTTCCTATTTAATTTGTAAATAAATTTGCAATCTAAAGTTATGTTTTACAATATAAGTTTTAATAATTTGGGATAGTTTGTGTATGAAATGTGTTTGTTAATTATTTAATTTACTAATTACTTTTCCTTATTATGTACTCAACGTAAACATTTCTAAAACTTGGAAATTATAGTTACTTTTCTTTTGTTTTTTTTCTGTCTTTTTGATTTTTTTCTTTTTTTGTTACTTGAAGCTTTTTTTGTTGAAGTATAGCTCGTCTTTGCTTCTTTGCTTCTTTGCATATCCTTACATTTACAGTAAATTCAACAGCATATGAAATTACGGTTTTTTATTAAACCACATATGATTAGAATTTTGTTCAATACAATATTTTTTGTATCTCTTTAATGGTACAATTAATTTATTTCATTTCTTCAAGTTATATATTGTTATTTAATGATTACACACATCTTCCATTTTTTAGTAATTTAGATGTTGTTTTTTGTTTTTATTTGGTAATTTTATTAGTCATGTGTTTGTTTAAGTTGTTGTTATCATTTATTTAAACATATGTATATTTTATCGTGAGATTATAAGATACCCCATGCATTATTTAGTTCGATATGGAGTTTAAATAAGGTTACTAATAAGCAATTCTAATTCTATTCTTAACTCATTTTGTTATCCTTTAGTTAAATATAGGTAGTTACCTTTACTTGAATTTGGCTCTTGTTGCTTGATAATGGTATGTTGATTTTTTCTTTTATTTTGGAGTATTGTCCGTCTCCTTTCTCTTGTGTTCTTACACTTTTCTACAATTTAAAATATAAAATTAATGATATTGAAATTGGTGAAATAATAATTATCGAATAACAAAGGTGTCTTTGTTGAATAAATATAAATAATGTATTAATTTTTTACTTTTAAGTAAAATTAACTACTTAACCATACTTTAGTTTCTTATCTTGAAGAAAACCTGACAAATGAGACTAAACTGCCACAATATAGAATTTGTATTTAGTATTCACCTCAAGTCAAGAAAAACAACTATACCATTCTATATTTTTTTCTTTCAATGCATTAAACACTGATAGAAAAAATAATTGACCTTCAACTTAAAACATTTGAACTAAAGAACTCTTTACCTTCTCGCATAGTTCCAACCGAGTAAACCTTCCAGTAAAGAGAAGAACTCTTCAGAAAATAAAGAGCTAAATATTGAAGCACCAATTGCAATAAACGATTTACATATCCGAAGAGGAAATCATTAGCAAGCATCTTCAACAACGAAGATGAAAACATAAAAGTAATTATATATTGTTCATCAGGTGTTTGACGATAACAAAGAAGGTTATAAAAATGCTCATCGTACTTTAGATTAGCAATTTTTAAACAAAAATACATTTAGTTTACAAATTTCTTAAGAACATCAAGAAGGTTTACTATTTTATCAGTAATATTAATTATTCTTTTTTTTAACTAATAAAAAGAAAACGATTAACTTGTAAACACACATAAATAGATGATTTTTTTACATACATTTGAGTCTCTTTCCGTTCGACTACTCTCGATCTAAGTTGGGTGGTTTTTGAGGCAACTTGTTTTCTTGCCGAGTAATATTCTTTTTTCGTTGAATTCTATAACTTTGTTCTATTATTTTTTAAGTAGATTAAAAATTTGGCTTAATATAGTGAAGGATAGCGAGAAGGTAGAAAGTTTAATTGTGAAGTCTCTTTGATATTTGGGAAACTTTTAACAAATTCGAAGAATTTGAAGGTAGACGAAAGAGCTGATATTTTTACTGAAAAATTTTATTGTTTTTTTTTGTTTTAAATTTAATGATTAGTTATAGGGATGGGCATTCCGGTTTACGTTTCGGTTACGGTTCAATTTTTTAGGATTTTCGGTTTGTGGGTTTTAAGAAAATTACAGCCATTCGGTTTAAGGTCTGCTTATGGTTAAATAGGTTTTGGTTTTGGTTTTCTGAGTTTAAGGTTTGAACGGTTTTGAGAAAAGGACCATAAATACCGTTAAAAATAGTTTTCCTCAATTTCGTTTCAGTTTCAGTTTTATTTGAAAAATATAATGCATTACAACCAATTGTTTAATAAAATGTATATATGAAATTAAAAAAAAATGTTAAAATTTGAAAAAGAAAACTAAATATCCAAATAAAATATATTTAATTTTTAGGGTAGATAAAAATAAAACTTGAGATAAATATTTATGATTTAAAATGTTAGAAAAAAAATCATGAATATATATGTTGTGTATGTAAAATGATACCTTTTTACATTACAATTGTAACTAAATTTTTATTTAATTAAATTAATTTTTAGGGTAAAAAAAAAATAAAACTTGAGATAAATATTTATAATTTAAAATGTTAGAAAAATTTAAAAAACAAATCATAAATGTATATGTTGTGTATGTAAAATGATACCTTTTTACATTACAATTGTAACTAAATTTTTTTTTTAATTAATTTGAATATATATATTTATATATTTAAAATTAATTTAAAAATCAAGAAACCCGAACAGTTTTACAGTTTTTTATTGAACCGAGACTGAAATATTTTTTATTATTCTAACCTTACGGGTTTTTAAGTAAAACTAAATCCCTTAATTATTACTCGGTTCCGTTTGTTTTTTGGGTTATAGTTTTTTTGCCCGGTCCTAATTAGTTATATAAATAGATATAGTAAACAATATTATTGCTCAACTCTTCGAAGCATCCATTTATTTACTTCAAATTTAATAACTCTACTAATTTATCACTAAATCTGTCATGGAGAAGATATCTAAGATATCGTTAAATAAATTGTTTTGAAAAAAGTTATAGAATATCCTTCATTGGGTCTTAAGTTATTTTGTTACTTTTTCATGATGGCATGGTTTCTGTGAAGGAAGACAATGATAGATAAGTGATTGTCACAGTGTGACTTTATGGGCCTAACACATAGTATGTTATCAACCGGGAGAGAGAGTTACAAGTAATTGATATACTCTCACTTGTTTGAGTATATATAATAAGTCTCTTACCCTTATGTACACCGAGTCATTTGGTCATTTCTGATATGTGTTTTTGATTCCGTAGTTTGCCTTACCAAGAATTCAAATTAATATATATATATATATATATATGACAAACGGGGATCCTATATATGGTAAAAAATATTTTTAATATCACTGTGTATCACATAATATGTTATCTGGCGAAATGTTCCTTGCTTTCAAAAATAAATAAAAAAGCCAGGATTAATATTTGCATATCGCAAATACTAAGTTTCTAAAGATTAGTTTCAGGGTAAACTTCTTTGTTTTTTGCATATCACTTTTTTAATTTCTCATATCACTTATTTATAGAAAACGTTCTAAAGTAGAATTAGATGAAACATAAAATAAATGATTTTTTGAAAAAATTACTTAAGAGAAAAAGCAATTGTTTTAAGATAGAAGAAGAATGAGTAGAAAAAGAACAGATGTGGAGTTATCATTATAGATGATATTTTTTCTTTGCTTGACGGTCTTCCTCCTCGACGTTCTTGTTTTCATAGTTTCGTTTGTTTATCTCAACCTCTTGTTTAATTTCCTTAAAGTAAAACTCATTTTTCACATCCGCTTTTCCTTCACTTGTCCCTACATATATTGAAGTTAACTTAAATTTAGCATTTAGAAGATTGTATCATGTGTTGGGTGGTTTTTGATAATATATGACCTCTAAATCAGTTACGTTGGTCTTTGAAGTTTATTTGGAGTTTCATTAACAATTCTTGAAATTGTGAAAGCTTGAAATGAGGTTCTGAAATTGTATTTTTCTATCTTCACTTGAAAGTCCATAGTATTTCCAATGAACCCTTGAAGACAATCAGGAACTTCAAATCTCTCTTTTGATTCTTCGGGTTCGGTGAGCTCATCCTATATTTCATAGTATGGTAATTAAAATTATCCTACCCATATTACTTATATGATCTTAATTAGTAAGCATGGTACCTTTGCAGTCATAATTTCTTCTGCGTTTTTGTTTGTTAGTTTTCGCACATTCTTGTCAAACAATACAAACTTTGTTTGTGAGACTTCAGACTTGACAAGAAGCTTTACCCTAAACCTGTAAACAATAGATTTAAATTGTCACTATATTTCTATTTTTTAAAGGTGATTGTAACAGAAGTTTTACCTTACGACTCCAATAGTGTTATCTTCATTGTATACGTTGCATTGCAAATATGTCTCGGTCTTATTTAGTTTCTTTGAGCATTTTGCACATGCCAAATAGTTCCATCCATTCCAGATATGTATGTCTACAATTGTTTATTGACAAATAACTTCCTTTTCCTAGGAGAATATATAAAGATATTTACTATTTTCATCAAGTATTTTCAGTTATCTGAAATTCCAACCAAAGCACAATAATTGTAGCCTACTTAATATGGATAAGAAAGTTTATTTTGATTGGATATTTTGTACTGCTGACTTCCTTTAGGTATGTAATCTAATATTTTGGTGATGGTCCAAGTTTCATAATCATTTGTAACAGTCTTGTCATCAGCGATAGTTACTTCATCACTAGTTTCCTTTAGTCTCATCCTTTCAATAAGAGTTACAAAAGAATACTCATTTTTAAAAAGGGAAAAGGTGGGAAGTTATTATTATTTTGTTTCAGTTTCTATTGATATTAATGTAACATACCTAGATGTGAAAGTTTTGATTGCTTCCATTTGAAAATCCGTGTAGTATTTTGTAGATCCTGTTGAGCTTAAATGTAGTTCCCCTATCAAGAAAGATTAAAAATATCAAACTTTCAAATTTTAATTTGCAATAATGACAAGTTAAAATGTAAGAAAAAGTTATCTAAATATTGAAAGTTTGATTTTTCTTTTCCCCATAATTGTGAAAGAGTATTTTGAAATTTAACTTAGCAGGATTTTTTTGATAAAACAAGCAAACTTCTTGGGATTCAAGCATCTTACAACTATAACATTATATTTGTATCCAATTTGCTTGAAAACTCTTCGGAATGCAGAAGCTTGGACATCCCATAGAGTCAAACGTACGGTCACACCTCTTGAAAAAAGATATAAATATTAGTAGGATCATGTAATTAAATTAGAGTTCAATATCTTGAGTGACTTTGAAGGGAAATATAAAATATCAATTGCATAAAATGAAAGGGAACTATAATAGTTATACAACATAAACAAATGAAATTCAAAACGGTATTGAATTTTTATAAGTTTGCTTTTAAAATATATATATATATATATATATATCAGTTTATATAATTGCTTATATTAAATTTATTTGAGTTATATAAATAGTTTCTGGCTTTTTTAATTTTGTAGTCAGAAAATAGGATGATAAAAAAACTAAAGTGAGTTAACTATAGTTTTGGAGGTTACTTACTGCTCGACAAGCAAGAGGATAACTATCTTTTGTGTTGAAGTTGAATCTTCTAAATTTGAACCTAGAACTTTTACTAATTATCCCACTATATCTGAAATAAATGAGGAGTTAGTAGGACAAAAATATATTAAAACTTGAGATATGTCTTACCAAACAATTATAAGTTAGTTCCAGCAAGTGTTTCAAAATCAGTTTATGGATGCAGCCGGAAATTTTCTTCTTTAATTGTTGGAAGAACATCATCTAGAAATTCTAAAACTTCAGTTGTGTCCGAAAAATGAAGAAGTGATGAATTGTCGATGATCTTATAGTGACTATAACTCTACACGACTTCAAACTCGCTTAGGTAGTATATGTTCCCTTCTTTTAATAGGTTCTTGAATTTGTCCATGCGTCGATGGTGAATTGAAGCTTGCATAAAAGTGTCATGTTTGGATCATTTAATAGAAGATAAATAAGTCTCTTGGTTATGAGATATAGATTGAGTAATTACATCACAGTTATGAGGATCAAATATCTCATTGAAAAAGTTTTAGGTATATCATAGATATATAGATTGTGTAATTACAGTCTCATTAAAACTTAGTTAAACATTTGAGGTTTTAAATCAAAGTTAGAATGGTGAAGATAAAATAACTCATTTTTTAAAAATATGTAGTTATGAAGTTAATTTGTTGTTGGGGTTAATTCTTTAATATATATATATATATATATATATATATATATATTTTTTGTTACTATAACTAATCAATATTATATCAGACTAAAAACTAAAGCTAAAACAAAATCTTTGAATTTTAAACCACAGTTTCTAAGTTTTTTAAAAATTGGATTGTAATACCTTCTCATCCATGATTAAGAGATCAAAACTCATCAAAGCATTGTTTTGTTTGAAATTCTTCACCTCCCAAGAACGCATTAACCAAACCATTATGTTTTGGTTGAATCTCCCTTGCTCAAGTTTTTCCAGGGGAATCGTCTTACGGAGTAGAAGGACAATGCCAGATTCTGTCATACTTGTATTGTTGAACCTGTGAAAAAAACCTAAGGATGCAATGGTTTAGTTGTTTTGAAAAGATGCATGAATATAAATGAGGATGTGTTTGAATGTGGGAGAAAAGATAAGTGATGCTCTTAGAAACAGAGAATTAATCAATTGAGGCTGCTAATTAACAAACAAAAAAAATCAATTGAGGATGGTCTTACAAAGAGAGAAGTGATGAAGTTTTAAAGTGTGGTTGTTTGTGTATGACTTGTTTTCTTTTTATAAACTTGTTTTCTTTTTATAATAGTTGAAACTATGATTGGTGACTTTGTAATGAGTGTTTAACAATTTATGATATAGTCAAACGTTTGGATTTGGAGATAATATTAATAATTGACAAAGGAAGTTTGAAAGACAAAATGATTTGTTATGAACATTAAAAAAGTGCATATTAGTTTTTTTTCATATCTGAAAACGTTAAATTATTGAAGCTTTGAATCATGTCAAAAATAGCTTCTAATATTCTTTGTATTCTACCATATGACATAGTCAAACATTTGTGATTTTGAGATGATATTTAATAATTTTCTAAAATAGTCGGAAGGCCTAAATGTTTAGTTATGATAACTATTTCAATTCTCTAGATGTCCATGTTTATATCTATGAGCATTATAAATAGGGCATAGAAAGTTATTTTTTCATAACAGAAACGTCAAATTTGAAATACTTTTAAATCATGAAAAACCAGCTTCTAATATTCTCTCTATTCTTCTATATGACATGCTACTTGTCATACTTTCTAAAGTTGGTTCAAATTCTCTTGTTAACTTGGGATCATGCATGTTAACTTGCAAATTGCTGTCAAGTCTCATAAAATACCATGATTTTGTTAGAAATCTACCTTTGGAAAACATAACCACTCCCCCTTACATGGAAGTATAAAAAGAATTCTCATTTTTGGAGAAGTGTGCCGCTTACGGTAATGTGCATGCTCTCTTTTTATGTGGATTATTTAATTATTTTCACCTTAAAAATGTGAGTAAAGGTTTGAAGCAAATACTAAGGATAGCTAAAGAAACACACTCAGAAGCTATGTACCTATATGGAATACTAATGCTAAAAGAATTTTGCGGTTTTAATGATGGAAGTAACTATCTTACACAACTTTGGAAATATCATGGGATTGAAACAATTAGGCTATGTCACCTAAATGTTCGGCGGGTGGTTTGAAAAATGAGTGTCAAAGAATACCGAGAATATGATATTTTAGTATATTTTATGGAAGTTGGTGAATATTGCAATTTTCAAGATTTGAATGAAGTGTGTGACAAATGCTTTCTACGTAAAGAGATTTTCAGTTCATGGACTACATGAATTAAGTGAACTTATGAATTTTAACTTTTAACACACATTTCTTTCTTTTAGGTAATATTAAAATAAGTGAATTGGAATGTAGGGTCTAATTAGTAGTTCATTACTTATTGGTTTGTAATGGATAATTTTAATTCAACTTCTATTTAGGGTTTGAAATTTATGTTTTTAAGTATTATTTTAACAGTTTCTAATGTGTATATGATGCTTCCTTCATTTTTTCCTCATAACATAAATTATTGAATTAATAAAGTTACCTTTAGACTTATGTGAATGATCCTTGTAAACAATTATTAGAGAAAGAAATAAGTTACCTTTAACTCAAGTAGCTCTTCTCTGTTTACTAAAAACAAATAAACGATGAAGTTAGGTTCTTGTGTAATCTTTAAAGGTTCTTGAAAGTGAAATAAGAGATTGTGTTGTTATTATTACCTATTAGTTGTGTTCAAGAAGTTTATTTATTCGTTTACAAAAGAAGTCTGCAAAAAATAAAATAAATAAAGGATTAGAGTTTACTATATCTTGTAAATATATTGAGCTATGTTTTAAATTAATGCTCCAAGCACTGAAGTTTTGGCTACTACCACTTATCTGTTTGGCTATCGGAAATTTGAATATACATAAGAAAGTGATTATGGAGAATACTTATTTCGATCAACGTCCGTAAGCGAACGTCGAGACTGTGAATGGAGCAGCCATTTGTTGGTCTGTTTTTTTCAATCAACAGTCATTCATAAATTTGGTTTCAAAGAAGTTGTAAGGTGAGAGTGTGTTTTAAGATTATGCATGCAGATTCATTAAAAATGCATCTAGAACATGTGGACTTTTCAATAATATTCCCTATAATTCTATAAAAAGTGTAAGATTGTTAGGTTGCACACTTACACGTGAAGGTGCAATATCTACATAGTAAAAGCAAGAAACTAAGCTTCATGTTTTCATGAGCATAATTTGAAGAAAATATAGAAAAAATACCCAAAACTACAACAGACCAAAAGGCAAACGCAAAAGCTAACACATAATTATATTTTAAGTTAATTTGGATGCCATCACACAAAGTACTGTTTACACTATCTTTTGTGCACATTAACTAATAGCAGTAGCATAAGCCAATGGAGCAACAGTCAAAGCACATGGTGATGCGGCCACCATAAGTCCCAATGCTCTGTTAAGAGATCCTCTGCATGCTATCATTAAACACAAGTAAATTTAGGCAACCAATTACCTATACCACGAGAACTTATGTTCAATTATACAAGGTTTGTAATTTACTAAGTAATGGGTCTCTAATTACATATTCAAAAGGGAAAACTTGCTTCTCACATCTACATGCAGTGCTGAGGAAAAGCCACTTGAAATCAAATGGACCTAGGAAGGCAATTGCAAGTGACAAAACAACCACCACCTTGATGTAATTCTCGCCAAACTCATTCAACCATCTCTGGAGCTTTGGTTTATTAGAGTGTGTTTCCTCAGTTGACACTGTACAATCCTGTTAAGTATAGGTGAATATGGCCAGTAACACAAAATGAAATGCGAAGTATTCATGCCAAAAACAAATATTTGAAAATTAAATAATTACAAAGCATATACACTAAACATCAATTTCTATTTTTCCTTGGCCATCATATGTTTTCTCTATTCAACTAAACGTAATTTATGTCCTCTTCATAGAGCTTGAGATTTACATTAAAGTAATAAAAGAATTTGCTTGAACATGGAAAAAAATCAGGAGAAAAAAGCATAAACTTTTCAAATATCACCTGATTGCTAACAAAAGGATACCATTCTCTAGAATTTTCTCAAGTTTCTGTATCAAATTATGAAGTTAGGTTCTTGTGTAATTTTTAAAGGTTCTTGAAAATGAAATAAGAGATTGTGCTATTATTATTACCTATTAGTTGTGTTTAAGAAGTTTATTTATTCGTTTAGAAGAGAAGTCTGCAAAAAATAAAATAAAAAGGATAAGAGTTTTCTATATCTTGTAAATATATTGAGCTATGTTTTAAATTAGTGCTCCTAACACTGAAGTTTTGACTACTACCACTTATCTTCTCAGCTATCGGATATTTGAATATACATAAAAAGTTATTATGGAGAATACTTATCTCGATCAGCGTCCGTAAGCGAACGTCGAGACCGTGAATGGAGCAGCCAACGTCGAGACCGTGAATGGAGCAGCCATTTGTTGGTACTGTTTTATTCAATCAACAGTCATTCATAAATATGTGAGAGGATAAATCACAATTGATGAAACATACTCTTTGTTGTTCAAAGCGGCCATCACTTTGCTATTTTTTGGTCCATAAGACTTGGCGGGAGAATTCTTTGACTCTTCGTCAACATTTGCATTAGACATGTTGTCTCTAACAATGCGAAACTCTCTAATGGACCCTGCACTAACATGAAAAGTCCTCAACAAACTCAGACATAGAAAACATTATTTATAGGTGAATATGGCTAGTAACACAAAATGAAATGCGATCATGCCAAACACAAGTATTTGAAAATCAAATAATTACAAAGCATATACACTAAACATCAATTTATTCTATTTTCCTTGGCCATCATATGCTTTCTTGATCTAATACCTGAGGAAGAGAAAGCAATTAATTTAGTTGGACTTTATTTATAGAGAGGTGTTCATATTTTTTAAAACATTGAGAACAGAAGTGTCGATCTAATACCTGAGGAAGAGAAAGAAATTTATTGAGAAGACAGGTGTCGATCTCATACACATCTTCCAACACTTTATTTAGCTGGACTTTGTGAAATATTTAGTGTATCTGAAATGAATTCCCAATTAAGAAAATGTAGTGACATCAATCGAGATGATAAGAACAAAAGAGTCTTTCACTAACTTAATTTCTCCAAAGGGAAGAAGAGTTCAATAATTTGAAGCGTAGGGGAGAAAAAAAGCTTACATTGCTGAATATAGAAGAAAAGTGAATGAAGAGGGCGTCGCTTAAAATTTTGAACTTGAGAAACATTGAGTTGAGATAATCTGTACGACTTCATGTTTAAAGCCAAAAGAATATGAATTTCATAATCAAATAAATTAGAAAACATTATAAAGAAATCAAATTCAACAGATTCTTGCCTTGGCTATAAGACTTTTGAAGAGGAAACGATTAACGGAATAATAGATAGTTGTGGTGGCTCGAGAGAGGGATTCTCGATGAGCGTCCATCGCGACCATCAATGGCTGCTAGATCGGCATTTTTCTATCTGCTTTTTTCAATCGCCGATTGTGCGAATTATGAATAGTAGAGATAAGATTTTAGGGTTTCTGAGGTTCCAAGATGATATATTAAAAGTAATAAAAAAAATTAAGCTGAGTTGTCATAAGGGGAGTGTTGATGTGTCACACTCTTGTGAAGCACAAAGCCTTCTTTTATATAATAAATTTTGTATAATATTTGATGGTCGGTGAGACATCTCTTCTATTGCCTCCTATGCAATATAAGTGATCTCTTTTCATATATACTAGCATTTGACCCACTCATGCGCATAGAGACATCTTTTTTTTCTTTTCTTTTTTTGCATTTTACATTTTTTTTCCTTTTTTGTTTATTTATATGCAATTATATTTATCTTTCACCATAAAACACTTCTTTATTGTGAAATCGGTAGATTTGCACGAAACAACAAGGACCGTGAGACACTCAAGAGGTCGGTACTTTCTTTCATCTCTACTATATAATTGTGGGGTCTATGAAAGTTTGAAGAGCACGAATATTACCACAAACACAAATTTTATTCAAAACTTTCAAAACCGATTATAAGAGTTTTTTTCTACTTATAATGTAAGTCACTCTCTTACTACACTTACACGTTTTGAAAACTTTCTCCTTGTTCTTTCTCACAAGATCTCTCATAGATTCTCTTGAACAACTTTTCTAACTTAAACCCAAAAAATCAAGACGACTAAAAGTGTTGAAGTTATTTCACACTTTTAGCTCCTTATATACTACGCAAAACCCTAACACTTCCTTTCTATTCCCAAAGAATCGCATTTCCTTTTCTTTGAAATTCCAAAATCCATTGTTTCGTTTTCTGCTGCTTCTCAGCTTTCCATTTTTTACCCATCTTCTGCTTTTGAAATGTCGTTTCCGCCATGACATAAGCTGATCCATCTTGTGCTTTAGCTAAGCATATCTCCTACATCTTCAATCTTTCCCTTTTTGACTTAGTTGATAATCAAGAATCCCCTTGTGATTCTTGCCACTTAAGAAACATACACAGACAAACACTGCATAACCACCAAATAACCAATACGTTCGCATAACAAAACACCGTAACTTAGACGGTCATGTTCAAGTTTACAAAAACACAATCAGTCCTAAATTGGTTAGATATATGATTTTAAAGCACAACAAAAAGAAATTCCTCCTAGACTGATCATTGCTACTGCTACTAGACGTATGCGTCTTCTGGCTGTTGCTGCTTCAGATCTTGTTGTTGTTGTTGCTCCTGTTCAAGTTCCTGATGTTCCCCAACTTGGTAGTATAACTAAGTATAAAAATCCAAGACGAGGAAAGAGAGATACAAAAACAAACTTGCATCTAGTGCATGTTGAAGAATACGCACAACCTGCTGAACAGCCTAGTGAAGAGTGTCAATTGATCCTAACGAAGAGTAACTACCACCTATATGGATGCGCGAATGAGTTGTTTATTTCATAACAAGATCCCTTCGACGATTACAATTAGAGCAAGAAGCCGCCTTCACCACGAGCCCATCTTCTTCCCGGGAGGCATCCTTTTGTCTCTCTTAAGTCACTCTATAATCTCTTTTATAGTCACCACTGTGGTTGTATCCTAAATCAAAGTGTTCTAATAAGGTTTGTTCGGATCCGAACGAGTTTGCATCTTGCGAATTTTTGCAGCAGTGGGATACGGTCCGCACGGTAGACCAGTCAAAATGCCAAACTCCCTAAGTGTAAAACGAATAGGTTGTACACTAAATACGAACTAAATATCGTATTTATTCTCCGTACATAGGGAATGACACAGCGTTTGGTGGATGAGCTTCCCCGAGAGAGATGATTTTCGAACCCATAAATTAAACAGTGACCCATAGCACGAGGCTTTAAGATAGTTCAAATCAGATGTTCCATATAGGGCTTCAACCAACTCCAACAGATACACCGGTCTTGAATAAGAGTTTATACATCCACTAGGAGGATAGCAATCCGTTTCACACATTCTTTTTGGTAGAAGTTCGGCAACATGCGTTCGTTGATGTCCACGGTGAACATGCATGTCTTCCTTTCCGGTATGCGATGTTGTTTTTTTTAGCCGACCTGATCTTCTAAGCATGTTTCTTGTGGACATTTTTGGAAACTTGAGAGAAATAGAAGAAGAAAATAATGGCAGACAATCAAAGAAGAAGAAGACACAATAATCAAGGAAATTGAATAATATGTAGCATGCACACATTTTCTCGGTTCCCAAGAATGAGAGAGAACGTGTGGGAGCTAGTCACGTGTCAATCTTGCAAGAGGGTAAAAGGGTCATTTTTGCATATCGAAAATGGTATTTTCAGATACTGAGAGAAAGTGACATTTTGGGGAATTTTCTCAAAATTTGTGGCATTTATGGGAATTTAGTCGTGAAATTTTATCAATCCAACATGTTATTTATGCGGATAATTTGTGTGAAAAGACAAGTGTTTGATTTTATTTGGCCTAGTTGGGCCATTGTAATTTTGTAATTATGTTTGCTCACAAGTTTATGTGTTCTTATATAAGATGTGTAAGCAAGTAATTATATTAAAACCTATTACTCATTCCTAAGGTCTTACATGGTATCAGTCAGAGAATCTAACTTGATTATTTAACAATTTGAAACTCAAATCACTTTTTATCTTTTATATCTTTCGTTTTTTTGGATTCTTCATCTTTTATAATGGGCATGTTCTTTATATGACTGCTAAAAATATCAAATAAAATAGATAAATCAATGAAGGTACATCAAACACAAAGTTGCCGCCGGATATCTATGGAGAAGAAGAAAATGGGAGAAAAGTGTTGTTGTTTTTTAAAGCTGTCACATTATTTTATTTATATCTGCAACAACCACAGAATAAAACAAATAGTTGTTGCTGTAATTTTTATCACTCTTCATTTCTCACTGTAATTTTTAATCGCTACTGATAATTAGCAGTAATGTTAAGAACAAGCCCAATAACTACTAATCCTTCTGTTTTACCATATCGTACCATTTTATCCTATGAATTAGATTCCGGTGATAATGTGGAAATTCTTATATTCAAAATTTTGTTTAAAACTTTTAACTATATGAATGGACGAAATTTTTTCTTTTAGCTTTAAAAACACGTAAAATATTGGTTTCATCGATGGCATGATCCCACAACCTAACGAAGAACTTAGAATTTAAAACAATAGATAGCGACCAATGCACTTGTTGTCTCCTGAATGAAACTGAAAATCGATGAACCTTTGTCAACATAGATGTCTCATTTAGATGATGCTCACACTATCTGAAAACACATCCAAAAATGTTTTCGAATTCAAAAATGGTCAACTTGTCTAACATCTCAAAACATATTTAGAATATTTAGCAAAATGTATACAAAAGCATATTTATTGGATGATATCATACAAATATAGATGTTAGATTTGAAAGTCCGCGATATTTTTACCAAAATTAGAGCTTTATGATTCATCAATTCTCAATCCAACCTGCTTATTCCTCACGAAATATAGGTGTAGAGAAGAAGAAAGAATGCATTAACTTAGCTTATGCAGATCTTGCAATGACACACAATGGTAAATGTATTTTGAAGGTGGAAGTGCACTTATTAGTAAACAAAACTACTTCTTCCATTTTATTTTAACTGTCTTTCTAGAGTTTTGTTTTATTTTAAGTTGATTCTCATTTTTAAGTTTACAATGAAAAAATAAATGCGTTTAACTTTTTTGATCAATGAAATAATATAATAATTTTTTGATTGATTGGTTTAGAATACTTATTGTTGTTTTTTTATGAAAAATGTAAATTTTTCAATTTGTGTGAAATGACCTTATACAATAGTTAATTCAAAACCGATGGAGTATTATAAAAGTGTTCATGAGTTTTCAAATTGAATTGATCACTTTTATTGATCAAATTATAGTGCACCCACTTAAATTAAATTAAGATTTGGATGGAGATTATTTACTACATTTAGGAGATTTGCTAAATTATGGAAATGTGTTGTGAGTTTTCCTGATTTTACTCACATCCTCTCTCATCATTTTTGCTGTCGATTAACATTTTCCAACTCGTATCCTTCCTCTATCCACCTCCTCAATTTCTCTCTTCCTCTTATTTGTAAGTGTTTTGTCTTAAAATAAACAAAGCTATGTCTTCTCTCTCCCTCTTTGTTTTTTCATTGGACAATCTAATTTCACAATTCCCATACACAACATTGTCCCTTCACCCTCTCCTCCTCCTTCTCCGCCATGACTCATAATCACCGGCGGGAGTCTTTCTCGGTAACTCCCTCTAACACAGGAGGTTCCACGGTGGTTTGTCCTAATACTGACCTTCTCTGGCCATTTGGTAAACTTGATGGACTTGATCGAGATGATATCCGCGAAACGGCTTATGAGATTTTCTTCACAGCTTGTCGTTCTTCGCCTGGTTTTGGAGGTAGGACTGCTTTAACATTCTACTCTTCACAAAATGGCAACGACCAACATGGAGATGGAGGAGGAGGAACAGGATCTGGTGGCTCACCTGGGTTTGGCTCTTCAGGGAGGAAAGAGGTGGTGACGACTCCAACAAGCCGGATTAAACGGGCTTTAGGGTTAAAGATGCTTAAAAGATCACCATCAAGACGAATGTCAACAATAGGACCAGCTGGAGGAGCTGGAACAACTTCAACATCTCCTGGTGGTAGCTCTGGACATATTAGTCCTGGCTCAGGGTTCTTGACGGTACAGCCTTCTCGTCCTAGAAGGCCATTAACCTCGGCAGAAATCATGAGGCAACAAATGAAGGTTACAGAACATAGTGACAATAGACTTCGCAAAACCCTACTAAGAACGCTTGTTGGTCAAGTAAGTCAATTGTTTGCTTGCTTCTTACACAAGTTAAAAGTATATAAACATTTCAATCCCTTTTAACATAAATTATTTCACTTTTTTATTAACTCTAGAATGGAAGAAGAGCAGAGACAATAATCTTGCCATTAGAACTTTTACGACACTTGAAAATATCAGAGTTTCGTGACGCAAACGAGTACCAACTTTGGCAACGAAGGCAACTCAAAGTACTTGAAGCTGGTCTTCTCCTTCACCCATCAATTCCTCTAGACAAAACCAACAACTACGCAATGCGTCTAAGAGAAATCGTTAGACAAAGTGAGAGAAAACCCATTGACACAAGCAAAACTTCAGACACAATGAGAACACTATGCAACGTGGTTGTGTCTTTATCTTGGCGTAGCACTAATGGAAACCCAACTGATGTGTGTCACTGGGCTGATGGTTATCCTCTAAACATTCATCTTTACGTAGCATTGTTACAATCAATATTCGATGTTAGGGATGAGACATTGGTACTAGATGAGATCGATGAGCTTATAGAGTTAATGAAGAAGACTTGGTCAACACTAGGGATCACAAGACCAGTGCATAACTTATGTTTCACTTGGGTTTTGTTTCATCAATATGTTGTGACCTCACAAATGGAACCAGACTTGCTAGGTGCCTCTCATGCTATGCTCGCTGAAGTTGCTAATGATGCTAAGAAACTTGACCGTGAAGCTCTCTACGTAAAACTATTGACCTCAACATTAGCTTCTATGCAAGGATGGACCGAGAAAAGGTATTTTATTTCTTGATTTATGTATGAGATATCATAAAAAGTAAAATATGTTTCAAAAATAATTATTCCAAAAATAATATAAAAAATTTTTGTTCTAAAAATAACACAATTTTATAGTAGCTTTAAACTTTAAATTTAAATTTTAAACCCCAAAACTGACACTTAAAAAAGAACCATGAACTTTAATTAGTGAACCTAAACCCAAAAATTTTAAATGAATTCCTTGAAATACCATAAAAAAAAGTTCAAATTTCAAAAATAACGCACACTTCCGAAAGTTCCAAAAATACCACAAACTCTCAGATGTTCCAAAAATACCACAAACATAAAAAGTGAATTTTAAGGGTTTAATATTTAAAATTTTGGGTTTGGGTTCATTAAATAGAGTTTAGGGTTTAGTTTTGAAGGAGTAGAGTTTGGTTTTGGAGTTTTAGGATTTAAATTTGAAGTTTTAAAACTATTTCAAAATTTGTGGTATTTTTGGAACAAAAACATTTTTATAGTACTTTTGAAAAAAAATGTGGTATTTTTGGAACTTTTAAGAGCGTAGTATTTTTGGAATAAACCTAGTTTTGTGATATTTTTGAGAATACCCCTTAATTTAAATTCTAAACTCTTACTAAAATGTGTTGAGAAATCTAAATATGAATGTGGTTAATGTAGGTTGTTAAGTTATCATGATTATTTCGAAAGAGGAAATGTTGGATTGATAGAAAATCTTCTTCCATTAGCGTTATCATCATCAAGAATCATGGGAGAAGATGTAACAATATCTCAAGGGAAAGGACAAGAAAAAGGAGATGTAAAACTAATTGATTATTCAGGAGATCGTGTAGATTATTACATAAGATCATCTATCAAAAACGCATTTTCTAAAGTAATAGAAAACACAAAAGCTAAGATCGCAGCTACAGATGAAGGAGAAGAAGCAGCTACAACATTATTGCAACTAGCTAAAGAAACAGAGGATTTAGCTTTAAGAGAACGTGAATGTTTCAGTCCTATTCTAAAGAGATGGCACTCTGTTGCTGCTGGTGTAGCTTCTGTATCGCTTCACCAATGTTATGGTTCGATATTGATGCAGTATTTAGCAGGAAGATCGTTTATATCGAGAGATACTGTTGAAGTTTTGCAAACAGCTGGGAAACTTGAGAAGGTTTTGGTGCAAATGGTTGCTGAAGATTCAGAGGAATTTGATGATGGTGGAAAAGGACTTGTTCGTGAGATGGTTCCTTATGAAGTTGATTCGATTATAATGCGTCTTTTGAGTCAATGGATTGAAGAGAAACTGAAGAGAGTTAAAGAGTGTTTGTTTAGAGCAAAGGAGACTGAAGTAAGGGTTTTTCTTTTACTTGCGTTTCAAGAAATAGTAAAATTCTATCTAATTTTTGGGTTATTTCTTTGTAGACATGGAATCCGAAATCCAAATCAGAACCTTATGCACAGTCAGCTGGAGAATTGATGAAGTTATCGAAAGATATGATTGATGAGTTCTTTGAAATCCCAATTGGAATTACAGAAGATTTAGTTCATGATCTTGTTGAGGGATTAGAACATCTCTTCCAAGAGTACACCACTTTTGTTGCATCTTGCGGTAATTAAATACTCAAAAATTCATTTTTTTAATGACTAATTTCACAAAATACCAGAAAAATAAATTTATATTCCCAAAATATCACATTTCTTGAAAAATTATTAATTTTTTTTTTCAAAAATATCGTAAACATAAAATATTAAATTTGGATGGTTTAGATAAATTTTAATGATAAGTTTACATATTAAAATTTAGAGTTTAATTTTAAATTTGTGATATTTTGTAATATTTTGGATTAGTTTAGGAGTATGTGTTATTTTTTAAAACACAACCTGAAAAAATAGGGATATTCTCAAAAAATACCACAAAAATTATGTTTATTTCAAAAATACTACACACTTTCAAAAATTTCAAAAATATCACATAACTTTTTAAAAATACTACAAAAAATATTTTTGTTCCAAAAATACCACAAAATTTGAAATAACTTTAAAACTTCATATTTAAACCCTAATAGTCTAAAATTAAACTCACATCTTTCAAAACTAAACACTAAACTCTATTTAGTGAACCCAAACCCCAAAACTTTAAATTTTAAACCCTTAAAATTCACTTTTTATGTTTGTGATATTTTTGGAACATTTGAGAGTGTGTGATATTTTTTGAATTTTTGGAATTTTTGGAAGTCCGTGGTAGTTTTAGAATTTGTTTCAAGGAATTCCTAAAAAAAATATGTTATTTTGACAATCCCATTCTTTAAATTCTTGGTAATGGAATCTAATTTGTTTTTTTTTTTTCAGGAACAAGACAAAGTTATATTCCAACACTACCTCCTCTTACAAGATGCAACACCGATTCAAGATTCGTTAAACTATGGAAAAGAGCTACACCATGTACTGCCTCCGGCAAAGATTTCAGACACACCGCACCACCTCCAATTTCCAACGGACACAGTCCACGACCATCCACAAGCCGTGGAACACAACGCCTCTACATTCGTCTCAACACGTTACATTTCCTAAGCTCTCATATCCGTTCTTTAAACAAAGCACTCTCTTTAAACCCTAGAATACTTCCAGCAACTCGAAAACGTTATCGTCATCGAAACAACAAATCCTCTTCTTCTTACTTCGATTTCACATACGCCGGAATTGAATCTGCTTGTCAACACGTTTCAGAAGTCGCAGCTTACCGTTTGATTTTCCTCGATTCGAACTCTGTTTTATACGAGAGTCTTTACATAGGAGACGTTGCAAACGCAAGAATCAGACCGGCTTTAAGGACTATGAAACAGAATTTAACATTAATGTCAGCTATTCTTGCAGATAGAGCTCAATCTTTAGCCATGAGGGAGGTTATGAAATCGTCTTTTGAAGCTTTCTTAATGGTTTTACTCGCTGGAGGCTATTCCAGAGTGTTTTACAGATCTGATCATAGTTTAATCGAAGAAGATTTCGAGAACTTGAAGAGGGTTTTTTGCACTTGTGGTGAGGGTTTAATACCAGAGGAAGTTGTGGACAGAGAAGCAGAGACAGTAGAAGCAGTGATTCAACTAATGAGTCACCCTACGGAACAACTTATTGAAGATTTTAGCATTGTGACTTGTGAAGCAAGTGGAATTGGGATTGTTGGATCTGGACAGAAGCTACCGATGCCTCCGACTACTGGTCGGTGGAATCGATCGGATCCAAATACGATCTTGAGGGTTCTTTGTCATAGAAACGACCGTGTTGCTAATCAGTTTCTTAAGAAATCGTTTCAGTTGCCTAAACGGAGGTGACTTGTAAAGAAAGGAAGAAAGAAAATTTGACTCATTGTTTGAATTCCTTCTGTAAATGGTCTAAAAGTATAAATTTTCGATTTTTGGGTCTGATTTGTTATATTATTACGGTGAAACATTTGTTCATTCTTTTATGGTTCGACCATGTATGTTTATAAACATAAGTTTTCTCTGTTTAAAATTTTATGGGCCTTGAGCCCAAGTTTTCTTAAGCCCGTACCGAATTTGTCTTAGGAGAAAAATATTATTCAAATATAAATAAGTTGCCTAAACCCTATCCACTTTAAACCTTCATCGACTTCATTTTCTTCTCAGTCGTATACAATGGCCTTGCCTATGTCGGGCACGCGCCATCTCACGCGCTCTCTCCTATCCAGTGCTACTGTATTGGCTCCTCCTCAGTTTCCTTCGTCTGTTCACCGTGGTGTATTCCGTTCCGATTGTGATTTGGTCGGATCTCGGTTAGGGAGTTCGACCCGGTTTGTCTCAATTCGATGCCAGGCTAACCGGTCAGGCTCTGCTTATTCGCCGCTTAATTCTGGATCTAACTTCAGTGATCGGCCGCCGACGGAGATGGCGCCGTTGTTTCCGGGATGTGACTACGAGCACTGGCTTATTGTTATGGATAAGCCCGGCGGCGAAGGAGCGACGAAGCAGCAGATGATTGATTGCTACATCCAAACCTTAGCTAAAGTCGTTGGAAGGTAATTAACAGATTGCGTCTGTTACTGTCTTGCTCGCTTGTGAAATGTGGATAAATCAATAAAAATCTAAGGCATGTAGTTCTTGATAGGTCTCTGATGTCAGTAAAGGGAATGCGTCTATGTTGTTTTGGTGATAAGTTTTAGCCAATATGAGTTATTGGGATTGTTCCTTTGGGTTTACTAAGTATTGTTTGGTTTGGTAGTGAGGAAGAGGCGAAGAAGCGGATATACAATGTTTCCTGCGAAAGGTATTTAGGGTTTGGCTGCGAGATTGACGAAGAGACATCGACTAAGCTTGAAGGTCTTTATTTTCACATCCCTCTTATGCTAAACTAGTGCCTAGTATTATCAGATGCTAAAGTATTACTTTGCTTAGAACAGGTTTGCCGGGTGTTCTGTTTGTGCTTCCAGATTCCTATGTAGATCCTGAAAACAAAGACTATGGAGGTAATTGTTCCTCTTATTCAAGTTCATTGATTTTGGTATGGTTTCAACTCTAGGTTGGTTTCCATTTTAATTCTCAAAACCTAAACTTTCCTAGTAAAATATGTATCTGAACCATTGAGTGGTTCAGCTAGTCCATCTTAGCAAAGTTCGCAAGCCTGACTATGATTAGCTTTGAGTGCTTATGGATTTACATCAAATATTCTCTTGGCCTGGTCTGTGCATCTAACCAGTAATAGTGTCTCTTACCTAAACATGACTAAAATACCTGATAGTCCATCTTGGCAAAGTTAACTATTGGCAATGGTTCGCTTTGAATGCTAATGGACTCACATCCAGATTCTTTCTTTATTGTTCTATGCTCTCGATATCGAAGAAGCATAGACTCAATTATCAGAGAGATACATCAGCCAAGATGAACATCAAATTAAATTCTGATTGTTACCCAAAATGAACATTCACAGTGATCTTGAAATCCTGATCTGTATCTTCTTGATCGTTGAAATTGATCTGCAGCTGAGTTGTTTGTTAATGGAGAGATAGTCCAACGATCACCAGAGAGGCAGAGGCGGGTTGAGCCGCAGCCGCAGAGAGCCCAAGATAGACCAAGATACAATGACAGAACTCGCTACTCCCGTCGCAGAGAAAATACGCGATGAACTGCCACTGAGGAAGATATACATACACCTTATCACATAAAAGAAGATACACTGCCACTGATGATGATGATGATGGCGATGATGATAAAGGTTATGTTGCTGGTAGGCGAAGTTTGGAGAATGGACCAACTTTGAATACGGTTGAAATGCTAAGTTTTGATTATATGTAACATTTTGATATTTAGTTATGTAAATTGAAGTTTACTCTGTTAGGAGAGACATTGCGTTTACGATATAGGTGTCCTGTGTCCAAATTCCTTTTTCACTTTTTTTTATTAATCATTGAAATTAAAATAAATTAAAACAACAAAAGACAATTGTCAGGGGTTCCGGGTAGACTGCGGAGGAGCTGGGTCTAAGCAGACGACTTACACATTTCCTCAGAGCCTTCTTTTATGACGGCGTAGTACGCTGCAAAGTTGAATCCATCGCGTGGGTTGCGAATGAAGCTTCCATAGTCTGCATCGTCTAGATTGGCGAGGTTGAAGAGTTCGTTGGGAGGGTCCGAACTGACGTTATAAGCGAAGAGCATATAAACGGCAGCACCTTCCAAGGTGTAGTTGTCCTCAGGGAGTGGGCATCGAAGCGAGAAAAGACCGTCATCAATCTTAGGCTGAAATAGCCACCATGAGGAACCAACTTTTACGCCTAGGTCGACTGTTGAGAAGTCCATACCTAGAGATTTTGCGTAACGGACAGCTTCGGCGTAGGCGGTTTGTAACCAATCGCACTTGTTAGTACAAAAGTATGCATCAGCGCTGGCTTGGTCTGCAGTCGGATAGCAGATCATGCGCTTTGGCAAACTGCTAACTTCTACGACTCCTAGCTGTGAGATAGCAAAAGCAAAAGGCGTCGGCACTTCAAAGTGGTCCGGGACCTTTGGCTTGAAAAGGAACTTTGAATTCTCATCCGGGCGGAAAAGATTGATAGCGCGGAGCTTGAGATAAGTCATAACCATGGTACCATAGGTGAGTACCTGTGCGACGTTTTCAATTATCTCAGCGGCATCAGAGAGAGGTTGTTTCAAACGAGCTAAGTCGGTAAGGACATGAGTGAGTGAGCGGTTAACTCCTGTTCTGTAGTGCTCAACATTAAGGTTACAATTAACCTCAGGATTCGCAGTTTTAGAGCGATCCAGACAATGACCGAGGCGGCCATCCATGCGGAGAGAAAGTTCATAGGCTTTGTTCCTGACGATCGGCTGAGTATCGCGTGTGTAGTGCGGGATCTCATAGGCTTTTGTCATAGGCGTTTTCACTTTGAGAGCAAATAATGTGATTTTGTTTTTTGTTTTTTTTCTAACCAGTTTTTACCCATTGTTATAGCATTTAATGATTTGATAAATAACCTTTTCGATTGATGTAAACTTGTAAAGAGACGATTGATCTTTCGTCATCATATCAATGCGAAAGACTTTTTCTAGATCTTGGGTTAAAAAAGGAAACTAAAAATTAAAGGGCGATCTGGTGATTTTTATTAAATATAAGTGGGAAAACGAAAAGAAAAAAAATCTGCTGTCGAGGTTTTTTGTTTTTAATCTTTGTTTCCGAAAAAGTTGACGAAACGTTCTACCGGAGGCGCTCGTTTTCGCCGTCGACGAGCCTTAACTTATCTGCAAGAGGTGCGGCGCTTCTCCTCTGCTTCACTGTATTCAATTTTCGCTTCTAATGTGACGCTTTTTTGTGCCTTCTTCTTGCTTTTATTGTATTAAGTTGGATTGGTCGCGAAAGAATTACAATTGTTTCTTCACTCGACATATCTAGGGTTTGCTTGACTATATAATTGCATAGAAATTGCTAGTAGTTGAATGTCTCCATAAATTGTTGGCGTCAAAATGGGCTGTGGAGATTTTTCTACTTTGCGCCGTCTAGTATGTTAGGTCGTGCAGTAAATCCGATTAGATTCAACTGGACCACACTACTTATTTGTTCGTGCACCTTGGAAGTTGTAGAAACCAGCGAGGAAATGATGCCAGGTTAGAGGCGCAACCATGGTTGGTTAAGTTGCTTTTTTGGTGATAGGGAACTTGTTAAATATGATATGATTGGGGATCTCCTAACTACTAGAAAATTCCCGAACAGCATTGCCGTAGTACATTGAAAAGTTGCTGTTTCTGTGTTTTTGGCTCCGTGTATTAATTCATTTTGATGCTCCGTTATTGATGCTGTTATCTATGCCTCACAAAATGAGGTAGGAATGTTACTTGACGATTGAACTAAATGTTGGAAATTGTTATTGAATCATTTCACTGTGTACTAGCGTGTGTGCTATGTTTATTGTCTTTTGGTTTATTATGTAGCTCTGCTAATGACTGCGCTCTATGCTCATTGCATCAAAGGAACATAATAATATGTCTTATCTCTTTGAGCTAGCAGGATGAATGAAGTTAGTAAGTTTAAAGAAAATCTGGATGGAAATGAAGGATCTGCTGCTCGGACAAGACCTACAAGCGTGGCGGAGATTATGCTAAGAAGGAAAAGGAAAGCGTCCCTGGAAAATGTGAAGGAGAAAACTGTAGAAGCAGGAGCTCAGTTACCGGGTAATGACCTTGTTGGGGCTTCTGACTATCATGATTCTGAAAAAGGGTATGATAGATCCAAGAAAGTAAGTCATGAAGAACATGTTAAAGCCAGTTCAAGAAAGAAAGAAGATGCCATTTCTATATCTAAAGAGGAGAAACTAATGAAAGAGGACCCTGGTGGAGCAACTCAGTTACTGGATAACAATCTTGTTGAGAAGGTTCCTGACTATCAGTTAACTGAAAGGGAGCATGATCGATCCAAGAAAGTGAAATGTGAAAAACTTGTTAAAGACATTCCAAGAGAGATAGAAGACGTCATTCCTAGTTTGAGGGAAGCAGACTCAATAAAAGAGGACCCTGTCAGACCAGCTCATGATGATCATGCTGAGAAGGTTTCTGAGTATCATGCGTCTGAAAAAGGGCATGATAGATCCAAGAGAGTGAGGCATGAAGAGCGTGTTAGGGACAGTTCAAGAAAGAAAGAAGAGACCATTTCCAGTTCTAGGAAAGAAAAACCAATGAAAGAGGATCCTGCGAGAGCAGCTCAGCCATTGGGTAACTATCTTGTTGAGAAGGTTTCTGACTATCATGCGTCTGTAATAGGGTATGAAAGATCTGAGAAACTGAGTCGAGAAGAGCGTGTTAAGGACAGTTCAAGAAAGAAAGAAGAGGTCAGTTCAAGAAAGAAAGAAGAGGCCAGTTCTAGTTCTAGGGAATTAAAATCGATGAAAGACGATGCGGGTGCAGCTCACGTACTGAGCAAAGATGTTGTTGAGAAGGTTTGTGACTATCATGCATCTCAAAAAGGGCATGATAGATCCAAGAAGGTGAGGCATGAAGAACGTGAAAGTTCAAGAAAGAAAGAAGTTCTTTCAAGTTCTAGGGAAGAAATTCCTATGAAAGAGGACCATATGGGAACAGCTCAGTCATTGGGTAACGATCTTATTGAGAAGGTTTCTGACTATCATCAGTCTGAAAAAGGGTTTGATAGAACCGGGAAACTGAGGCGTGAAGAGTGTGTTAAAGACAGTTCAAGAAAGAAAGAAGAGCCCATTTCAAGTTCTAGGGAAGAGAGACAAGGTAAACCAAGAAAAGAGGAGCCTGCTGCGGAAAGAAAAAGGGAGGCAAAAGGAGATCGTTCTATAGCTGAAAAAAAATCTGTGGAAGAGCACAAGGATAGAAGAAGAAAGAAAGAAGAAACTAATTCTAGTTGTAGGGAGGAAAGACTTGATAAAAAGATCAAGAAGGAAGACCTTGCTGCAAACAGAAAAGTGAGGGTCGAAGGAGAATGCCCTATGACTGAAATAACAACAATGACAGATCGAGATGGGCGTGTTCTGGATACTAAATTGAAGTTGAAAAGAGAAAGCCATGCGGCAAAGACTACTGAAAAGCAGATTCATCCTCAAGATGGTCGGGAAAAAGCAAAAAGTGCTCTTGAAAATTTACCTGGTAGTAATAAGCGTCTTAGAAGTCTAGTGGTGGCTGACATACCTAGAGATGATGTTAGTTTGAAAACTGACGATGGAAATAAGAAAAATAATCAAAGTGGTGATCATAAGAAGCATAGTGAGAGATATACGTCAAAGAGGCATGATCCTGGAAAAGTGCATAGTGTTGAAGTTTCAGAGCGATGGGGGAAAATGGAACAGCCAAAATCGTATCAGCATGACAAGAGAGAGAAAAGGAGGAGATCAAGAAGTCAAGAGCATGTGCAGGATAGGCAGAAAAGGTCATCGCCCTTTACAAGGGTAGAAAAAGCTACATCTCGTCATAAGAGAGACCATGAGGAGCGCTTGGAAATTGTTGGTAAAGATAAGTCCGGAAAGCATCAATTAAATGATAATGAAAACAAAGTGTCTAGCTCAGTAAATAACAAGTCCAGAAGGTATAGTTCTTCCAAAAGTGAACTTGGCGGATATTCACCACGGAAAAGAAGGGAGGAGGCCTCTGCCAAGGCTGCTTCCCCTCCCAACCTTTCTTCTGAGAAAAAAGGTGCTAAATGGGATCTTGCACCTACTGTAACTGCTGGAATTTCCTTGGGCCCAATTTTTCCTGGTCCACAAGCACCAACTCAAACAGCTCATCCTACCATCAGTGAGGCTTCCTTGACGCTTTTGAAGCCTTTTATGGAGGTGCCTTTTAGGACGCCACCGGCAAGGCAGACCATTTCAGTTGACTCTGTACAACTGACAGAATCTACGAGGCGTATGAGGAGACTTTATGTAGAAAATGTGCCGGACTCGGCCTCTGAGAAGTCTCTGATTGATTGCTTCAATGGCTATATGCTATCTTCAGGCTCTATTCACATTCAAGGAAGCCAACCATGTATTAGCTGCATTGTAGGTTTCGGAAGCATGACTTCTTTATTCATATCGCTCTTGTTATGTTTCTGGATTATATCATCTGATAGTATTTCTGTTGTTTAAATGCAGATAAACAAGGAGAAACAACAGGCACTAGTTGAGTTCCTTACACCGCAAGATGCTTCTGCTGCACTTTCCTTGAATGGCTTCTCCTTTGCTGGTTCAAACCTCAATATTAGACGTCCTAAGGACTATGTAGAGACAACAGTAAGAATTACAATCTCTACATTCTCTTTCTTGACAATCTTCTGCTATCTGTTCCACATTTAATTCTGAATACTCATCCAGTTCATGCTAGCTCAAATATCTGGATATATATATATCTTTGTTGTCATCAGTAAGATTTATTCGTTAATGTTTCCACACGCAGTACAGTTGATAACGTGTTAGTGAGACCTGTTTAACTTCTTTTAATGATTTATTTAAGCAGAAATTTATGTTGGCGTTTAATTATGGTGATTTATAACTGTTTTCCATTGCAACATTATGTTCCCTTATTCAATAGTAATGAGCATCTGTCGTCTTTTCCTTGTCAAAATATAAAGAAAACTTGCATCTGGACCAATGTCGTAGAGCACATAAGCATTGCGATGTCAATCCAAAATTCTCGTTCAGTGATTCATATTCTGTTAAAGCATCTTGATTGATTATGCATATCTTCATCTTCTATAATCAGGGAAATTAGACTTAGTTATTGTCATGGATGCATGCATGATATGGTCAGATGTCATACTTGTGACACTGCTTAAATCTCTAATTGTTGGGTCTAAACAATGCTCGAGTCCCCATCTTTGAAGGGAATGGAAGCATATTCAATGACTTAGGACTTGATTATAAGTTTATAGTTTAGTAACTAAGACTCGTGGCGTGCCACTTGTTTATAAATTATGTATTGCTTTAGAGTAACATAACGTAGTTGATGATTTGTTGATCTTACAACTGTAGGCAGATTTGGTGGTAATGTATGGTTTGGATTGGTTCAGTAAAGTTAAACGTTCACTATTTTCCCAAGGACGACCCTCTATGGTTGGACTTGTTGATATGACTTATATCACTAGGAAAAAAAATTTGAACTTCCTCCTGTAATTGTTTGAGATTTCCACATGATTTTCTAGCTAAGTTGTGAAGTCGATGTCGTTTGGAACTTTTAAAAGGCCTTGATCTATTGAGTGGAAACTTAGTTTCCAATTGCAATTGGTATAAAAGGCTTCTAGGTTTCTTTCACATGCTGTTTTAATTCTGACAGTAAGTGACTCAGGAATGGCTGTAGCTTATTGATTCCTGCACTTAAAGTAATATCTTTGCAAGCCACATATGAAACAGTTTTCTGACTGTCGTGTGTTGGAATCTCTTAAATAGGGTGTTTATGTTGGGTATGTCATAATTCTCATTCAGGAGGGTGGTGAAGCTGTCTGCTAAATAAGAAGACTCCCAGGTGTAGTGATAAGTTTGTTGTGTTTCAAGTACCTTTCTGTTTTTCTTCTCTCTTTTGGGGTTTTGGGATTTTTCAGCAGATTATCCATAATTATTTCTGCTTGATATGTTATTATTTGTTTGTGTGTTCTTTATACCTTCAAAAAAAAAACAATATTATATGATACCATATCAATCTGTTTTACCTCTGTCCTTCTTGGAGCTGATACTCACTTTGCTTGCAAGTGTTGATAGGCAGTTAAAGACCTGCCTGGGACTGGGATACTCTTTTTCTTTTATTTCTGTATCTGTTTGGTTATTTCTGTGTTTCCGCTCCTCAGTAAGATCAGATACTTGTTATCTCTATGCTTTCCTGATATAGCTCCTAGGATCTATATTCATGCTCTTAACTCTTAACGCCTTCTCTTGAGTGGCCCCTCATTCCTATTCTTTATGATCAACTTCTATATAAATGGTGAAAGATTCATAGAATATACCTTTGCCTAATGCAATTGTTGATTAGATGTGGAGCCCTAACAAGAAGGAAGGGACCTTTCTTGAGTCTAAGCAACTAAGGATTTATGTTCTCTGTCCTTTATGTTTGATCTGTTCAATTTGTGATTTTCAAGTGAGTCTTTGTAGGATAGTGTATGAAAATTGACTGTGATTATCAAGGCTGTGGACTTTGTCCTTATATTTGGCCTTGAAAACCAGTACCGTTCTTTTTTATATGATTTCTGAGGTATGTTATGGTTACCATCCATGGAGCAGGTTTTCAGACGGTTGCTATTTTCATGCAGAACGGTGAAATGGAGAAAAAGGAGCCAGCCACAAATGCACTCGGTGATAATGTGGAGGACTCATCGAACAAGGTAGAAAATGATGCTCTGAACTTCTTTCCTTTGACACTGACTAAATGTTTTTACGTTGAAATGAGTGTAAATATCATTATGATCTCGCTATTAGTATTTCCTTTATTAAGTAATGTATAAGTCAGCTACCCTTGGCTTAAGTTCTGAACAAACATTAAACTTCTACACTTAATTTCGTTACCGCTGTATTTTAAGAGCTCTTGCTCTAGAAACGAAAAACATCTTCATATCTATAACGTGGGCCTTTTCATGTATGATATAGGGGATATCTTGGAAGTTTACTGTACGTTTTTCATGCTCGAAGCTTTTAGATCCTTTCCTGTCAATAGTTTTTTAAATGACTGAATACTAATTTTGTTAGTTGATTATTAGGAGTAAAATATGCGTATCAACTTTCTTGTTACTTTTACTGGTATTCGTACGCGTTATGATTGATAGCACGTTCATATTGGTTCAACCTGGAAAGCCGAATGTTAGACCACCTAATCTTAAACCAAAGAAGATACTGAGAATGGAAGTGCAATTTCCTCTGCATTTGTGACATCTTTATGTTTGTTATGTAGAAAGAGTTAATCTTGTTTTGGATGTGCTAGTTGCTTGTTATTAGATCCTTTTTCCGTCGAGCTTGCTGTTTATTGTCTTGTACTTGTTGCAGATCTTTATTGGTGGATTTCCAAAAGCAATTTCATCTCAAATGGTATGCTGAGCTTTAATACCTTCAAAACTTTTTGACACATTCATTCTCATATTGGTTTCAGTTCTCTTTTTTTATCATAATTCGCTTTATGTTTCAAATTCTCGGATTGGCTGATCCTCTTTTCTCCTGTTTCAGCTGATGGAAATTGTCAGTGTCTTCGGACCTTTGAAAGCATTCCGCTACGTGAGTAAAAATGATCTCAGTCAGCAATGCGCTTTCCTAGAGGTTAGAAGATTCTTTTATATTAGCGCTTTTTGTAGCCAATAATTACAACCACTGTATATATGCCTGGAAGTTCAATTCAGATACTCTCATCATAGTCTGCCATCTTGATGTACTTCTTGTTTCATATATGTTTATTCATTTTCCTGGTAGCATGGGAAGATGTTTTTTTTTCGTAAGTTGTAGAGAGCAACCATGATGACTGTGATTGTAGTTCCACATATCCGCATATGTTAACTCTTTTCACAATTTTATATCTCAGTACACTGATGGATCTGTTACCCTCAAAGCTTGTGCTGGCCTTAATGGTATGAAGTTGGGTGGCAGTGTAATAACTGCTGTTTGTGCACATTCTGATGCATCATCCATAGCGGTAACTCAATGACCCAACTTAACTTTGTTTTTGTTGTTCATATTATGTTTGTGTGTGTGACATAGAAATTCCTTTAGTCACTTGTGAGAATTGTGTGGTGTATAATATGCATGGCAGGTGAATGAGGATCCACCATTCTATGGGATACCTCAGCATGCAAAACCACTTCTTGGCAAGCCTAAGCATATTCTAAAGCTTAAGAATGTGGTAAGGAGAATATGGTTATCTTTCTTCTTTTGTGAATCTTGCCCACATAGCTAGTGAGAGGCTATAATAAAATTCCTGTTTAACAGGTTGTCCCAGAAGATCTCCCGTTGCTTTCCGAGCCAGAGGTGAAAGATATTTTGGAGGATGTACGGTTAGAATGTGCCAGGTTAAGCTCTGAGATTTTTCTTCCCATGAGTTAACTGAGCTTCAGAAGCTAGTAAATTAAGAAAATAGACTTTCTGCGTTATATCCTGATGCAGATTTGGGGTTATTAAGTCAATAAACATCGTGGAACACCAGAAGAAAGATGTCGCTGGTTCCGAGACAAATACATTGGTGGACTTAGAATTAACTGATTCTAAAGAAACGAATATGTCAGTGATTCCGGAGGAAGATGAAGGATCCAAGAAAGCGGATGATATTGCAGATACTATAGGTCCTGCAGAGTTTGTCAGGCCAGACAGTTCGGTAGGTGAAGACAAGTTATGTGAACCGTGCTCAGACACAGCTGTTGAAACAAAGATCCAAGCCAATGAAGATCATCACTCTCCTGGAAGGATTATGGGGAAATGTGCAAAGGACGAGGCAGAGAATCCTCAGGAAGAAGCAGGATCAGCGCGTCCCGTGAAGACAAGATGGGATGCTGGGGACAAGATAGAGGAAGAACAAGAAACCGAGGATGTGTTTGAGCCAGGTTGTATCTTGATTGAGTATAGAAGACCAGAAGCCGCACGTGATGCAGCGCATTCGTTGCACGGAAGGCTCTACGAAAACCGGATTGTGAAAGCGGAATATGTATCAAAAGAGCTTTACCAAATCAGATTCCCAAGTGGGTAATAATCCTCCCTGAAAAAAATGGCTAGGCTCTATTTCTTCTTATCTTGACCAAATGCCGGTTCAGTTTCAAAGAGACATAGCATTTAAAATCGAAAACCCTCGAAAAGAATCTCTTTGTAATCTTTGGGATTAGTCATGTTGGATTTTATTCACAATCTATGTCTTTGCTACTTTTGTGCATTCAAGAATTTAAGAAATGGAAGTATTAAAACCTTATTCTATTTTTCTGGCAATAGTTCCGGTTTTTCGGTTTTGTTTGAACCGGTTTGGAGAACCAGAGTTTAAAAGATCACAAGCTAGAGGAGGAACCTTTTGAATAAGGAAGAGGGTTTGCTTCTCTACAAATAAACGAACCCAATCTCTATCGTTATCCAAAAGAGAACCGCAGCAGTAACCACCAGAAAATGACGACAATGGCGACACAGGGAGCTTGGCTGCGAATGACCTCACCACCGAAGTCCGTCACTAAGTCGAGGGAGCTTGGATTTCTCACCTCTCAGCTTTGTGGCCTAAGAATCTCGCCTTGTCACAGCGACGTCGTCAATCGTATCTCCGTTCCTTCATTTCCCGGAATTCAGCCAATTGTCGCCCGTAATTCCTCTAGTCCCTTACCTCTAATTTCGAATTTCGAAATTCTCTACACTCTGTTCACGTTCAGTTGCACAATTTCCTGTCTCTGAGTTTTACCTTGATTTTGATGCTGTGTCAAATTCCCCAACAAAGGCTTAAACGAGTTTCTAGAGGATATTTAGTTATTGATGAATCCTTTTTAGTTTGCCTTGAATTTGCTTCTTTCTTAATCACAAATCACTCTCTTCATCTTCAGTATATAACCTCGTATCTTGAAATTGCATTGTTTTGGTTATTTTTCAGGTAGAATATGCCCTTTTACTGGGAAGAAAGCAAACAGAGCAAACAAAGTTTCTTTCTCTAACCACAAGACCAAGAAATTGCAATTCGTCAATTTACAGTACAAAAGAGTTTGGTGGGAAGCTGGTAAACGTTTTGTCAAACTTCGTTTATCAACTAAGGCCATGAAGACCATTGAGAAAAACGGACTCGATGCTGTTGCCAAGAAAGCTGGCATTGATCTTCGTAAGAAATAGAACATTATGGTTAGATGATGATAATGATGATCATCACACAGTTTATATGCATCTCTTCTTACTCCTTTTGCATTCCTTCTCGATTTGGTAAGTATCAGTTGAATGAATCAGAAACTGTTTTCTTGTGTGCCACCATTTTTGTTTTCCTTCTTAAGCTATTGAGAAAAGACTTAAAGAGAGAAACGAAAGCAAATTCTTACACTACAGGTGGATCAAAAAATACATTTTATGTTTTCGTTTCTCTGCTATGTCTCGATGCAATTCTCTGGTTTTCCTTTTGATGATTTCTTCATCGATGCTTCCCCTTCTGCTGATCCTTTTAGTATCCTCGGAAGTGATGTAGCCTTCCTTGGAGGAGCTGAGCCATTAGGAATATGATTAGAGACTTCTGTGTCTGGAACTGAGGTAGTACCTCTACTCCTTGTACGAACTAAAGGATCTTGATCATTCAATGAGTCTGTTGACCCGTGTGTGCTTCGGTTATGTCCTAACTGTTTCGGTAGTTCATCTGATGATGCAGCATTCTCACTGCTTCGTCTAGGTGGAGACCCTTTCAGATTTGGACAAGCCTCTGCCCCAGGTTTACGTCTTGTTTTGTGTTTCTGTTTCTGTTTATGTTTCTCACTGTTAGTTGAAGACAGTAGTTTTCTTAACCCAGCTCCACTCTGGTTCATATCTGTTCAATTCCACAAACGAATCCAGCTTTTATTACCATAGCTTAACATATAGTTTTAATAACAGAAAATACTAACCTTGAGGGTTGTATTTGTTGGACTTTCCTCTGGATACAACTTGACCTTTCTCATGCTCTTGAGGTTTGAAGTCAATCATCTGCATTATTGATGATGATGATGATGATGATGATGAGAATATACATGTGCGGATTTGTACTATATAATTCACGGATTTATGATCATACCCAGCTTGGCGTATTGTTAACTGGACCGTCAGGGCCGATGTGGGCAACATGCTTTACATCGGTCGGAAATCCAATCTGCATCTCCCGTTCTTTCTCTTCGTCTGCAATAGAATGAAATCTCTTGATGTATTGACTTGTGGCTGAAGAAACAACTGAGATTTGTTCACATTTTTTGGAAAAATTGATGACTCACCAAAGATCTGACTAATGTAACGAAGGCCCTTAAGAAGACCTTTCATCGATGTCGTCATTGATCTATGAAGTGTTGGTTCCGGTCAGTGTATCCACACGCAGGAGATGTTCAAGAGTTGACGGTTGTTACACAGCTCTGCAACTCATGTAAACCTAACTTGCAAGAAAAGCAGACGAAATCAACAAAAAGTTGTAAGGCACATCAAATAAACTAAAAGACATTGAATGTAGAGTAAACCTTGAACGTATGGATTTTCTCTAGACGAGAAATTAGGTTGAAATTTTCAAGAAGAGAGAGAGAGAGAGGTTATGTGTTGACATCAACCAAGACGAGAAGAAGAGGGAGATCACTAAGTTTTATTATTTTACTACAAGAAGAAAATTATACCGAAAAATTGTTCAACTTGTAACTTGCATATAACAAAACGAAATTACAGAAATGTAGTCTTAATTAAATGTTTAAACTTTCATTTTTTGCATTTTTTTTTATCGGAATTCGATTTTACATAAATATATATATATATATTTTTGGTTATAAAATAGATTGTATCGATCTAAATGTAATGGAAAAAATTATAAGAAGATAGTTGGTGTTAATGGAGGGAACGTAGAGGTAGAGCTCATCAAACAATCATGGGAAACAAGTTGTCAAGAGGATTTGTCTGGTCGAAAGGAAGGAGACAAACACCACAATCGATATTTATTATTTGTATTTACATACAAAACTAATGGAAGATCTTACTTATATTAGTACAATTACAAAAACCACTAATTTTCTCTTTTTATAATAGCTTTCAATAACGAGATTACGAGAAACAGTGATGATTGCATATTATATAACATGCATAATTTTTTTTTTTTTTACGCAAACATTAAATTCGTATCAGTTGAATTTCCACATTCATCAAATTTCACGAGAAGTATGTTCTGTTTTTTCTTTCTTTATTTTGTCAAACGACAAAGTGGTATTATATATATGTTAGAAATAAAATTTCTTAAGATTTGATCATGTAACATTTGGACATATTTATTTCTGAGAAAACGGAAATACAAGATTCACAATAAACATAACAAATTCTACAAAGAAGAGTTTATAAGGTTGATTCTTTGGAAGGTCTAAACGTTTCAGAATCAGGACAAAGTTTCCGGCAAAGAAAATTCAATACCGGCAATAATCATATGGTGCCTCAAGAAGCTTTCATGTCGTCCATACCCACTGATGCCTGAGAAAACAACAAATACAATTATCAAATCATGTGAAGAAATTACAATGATTTTAAAGTTGTGAATTCTTCATTTTACCAAAAATTTGTGATTAGCTTGAAGAAACGGTCCAAACTCAGAGCAAAACTTTTCCATATCAGAGTAGATGTCACCAGAACCAGATATTACATCCATAAACTTCTTCCTGTCTGGAGCAAGCTTTAAAGCCATCTGATCAAACAAGTTTACGGCGTTTCAAAATATCAGAATCAGATAGTAATTGATGAGGTGCAACGCGCAAGTAAGTACATACAGAGAAGGTAGAGCTAGCAAGCCATCCATGCCATTTCTTGAGTGTTTTTTGGTATGATTCACCACAAGCTTGTGACATTGACCAATCTTGATGTGCTACTAAGTTACGGAACAGTTCAACTAAGAAATCCATTGCTCTGCAATAATCAATCATAAATGGTAACATATATGTCTCTGAGAAGCAGCTCTCTTCGAAGTAAACCCTTATCATTTACCTTGTTAACCACAGAAGACCGTTGGTACAACTAGATGATCCTTTTGCTGTCTTAGATTCAATTTCGACTTGAACAAATGTGTACAAATACTTGAATTTGTCAGGATCAGACAAGTAGTTCTTCTCCAACCTCTACAGAACAAAAGGACCAACCATTTTATTTTGTAAGGAAATAAGCCAATGCAAAGAGATCATGCAGCTAGTATGGGACAATTTCACTAGCATATTCTCTGCTACTGAATGTACAAATTACTATTTAAGAGAAAGGCCAGAAAATGCACTTCTATCAGTGGTATTTACTGTGAATACTAGAAGAGAATCTTACTGATATGTTGCCACCAATGTCAGATTTCACAAGAGTCATCGCGGCTCCAAACTTATCTGGAAAACAGATACCAAATAAAATGAAAACAAGAAATAGGAAACACACCACTTCTAGTTCTAAAGTCTTCTTATATCATAAGAACGAAGGACAATCACAAGATATACATGAGCTTAGAATGTTAAAGAACAACAAGAAATATTCACAAAGATGTCAAAATGAAAAAGAGAGTATCCCTTTGTTACCTATAACAGGCAAGATAGTCTTGCAGAGCTCTAGAAAAGGCTTAGTAAGCATCTCGCCTTGTTCAGATTTGACATGCTTCATTCCTTCCAAACAAGGCGTGAATACAGTTGGTTCCATTCTCAACTTTGACTAACTGAAAATGAGAACACACACAAGGAACAAATGAGGTTAACCCCATATTAGATCACGATGTTTAGAGACAAACGAGTCCACATGACTCAAAGAAAGAACAACTGATGATTCAGTGACTACCATCTTTCAAAAAGTAAAGAATGAAGATAATCAACGTCACACAAACCCCAAACCCCAAAACTCAATACTCATACTAAAAAAAATTAACGGAAGCAAAAGGTTATGAATCAATTAAATAAAAGGTAAATCGATCTAGCAACACTCTCTGTACATGCAGATATAAAAATCAGCTCCAATACAGTGAAAACTCAGGCCGAGAATTACACCCACACCATAAACAAGGAGAATTTCAGCAGTCGGAACAAGGTTCAATGAAATAAATCAATCGGATCCATCGATCAAGTATTCCATCATACCGGCGTGAGAAGTCACAAAAACAACAAATTATCACAAAAGCTACAGATTCAGTGGTCAAGAAAGACTAATCTAAGGCAGATCTACATCATAGAAAAAGAAGAAATCGTACCTTAGCCTAAGAATTGAAAATTATGAGATCAGATTCCAATAGTGAGATTGTTATTCGCTCTCTAAATGCTATGTAATGTATTCTCTTTTTTTTTTACTCTCATTTTTTTTTTTTTTTAACTCGAATAACTTCATTCAATTTAAACCAAATCACTCTTGGGATGATTGACCTTCATAATAAGTTTCATCCAATCAGGAACTACATCAAAAAACTGAAAACAAAAAAAAAAAGGGTCATGGCAAAGGCTGCTAGAGCATCAGCAATTGAGTTGTCTTTTCGCGGAATGTGAGATAAAGATCCTGTCGAGAAGGTTCTTATGCAATCCATGGTTTCTTCACTTAAATGTTGTATGACCAGCCAGTCTTCAGGCTTCAGACAAGCAGAGACTGAGTTTGCTGCATCAGTAAGGAATACAACATTTGTCACATTAAGAGCTTTAACACAGTCTACAGCCCATCGAATTGCCATAGCCTCCGTGGACAAAGCATTGATTTGTCTCGGCATAGCCATAGCTCCGCAACTCCAAAAGCTTTTTCCTCGCATCAGAAGCCATCCTAAACCACTCACGTTCGCCATCGAAGACCATGCTCCATCCACGTAGCAACGGAACTTATCTTCATCTAAGTTAGTTTGTTCCTGTATCATAATATGTTCCAAATGAAGTGACAGAGCAGTCACCTTTGGTTGATTAGAATTCTACAAGACTTCTCTTGATAATTCCCATGAAGCTGCATCATAATCAGCAAGTGATAGAACTTTGTGAGGCTACAGGTCCGTGCCTGCGAAGCATAATTCATTTCGTGACTTCCAGATTTTCCATATCAACCAGGGGATTCTTCTATAGATTTNGGGGGGGGGGGGGGGGGTAGTGATCTCCTCCTTATCAAAATATGAGATAAATTCTCATAAATAGACGTGCTCTTCTCCAGTGGCAGAACTTGAGTAACGTTTGCTAAATTCCAGATGAGCCTTGCATAAGGACATAAAAAAATGATGTGGTTGGCGGTCTCTGCTTCCCCTCCACATCGAGGGAATCTGTCATCGGTGCTTAGATGTCTAAATTTCAAGTTTGCCGCCGTTGCTAAGGTATTGGATAGGCACCTCCAGAAGAAATTCTTTAATTTTGGGATTGTTTCAAGTTTCCAAATACCTTCGAACAGAGGTGTTAGTGATGGTCCATAGATGAGTCCGATATCTGCAGGTGCTGCTAGAAGGTGCGAGGCAGTCCAGTACCCGGAACGAACTGAGTAGTTGCCATCAGAAGACAAATTCCAGATATACTGGTCAGGTCGCGGGCGAGAACCCACATAAACAGAGGTTAAAAGATGGACATCATCTTGATGTATAATAGAGTTGATAATCTCCATGTTCCAGGCAGAAGAATTTGGCAGCAGGAGGTCTTGGATTTTCTCTGGTGGCTCCTGTATCATAGCTCTTAGTCGCGGTGGACGTGGAGGTTGCGCCGACAGCCACGGTTCTGTCCATAGTCCGATACTGTTATGGGATCCGAACTTCTTTCTAGCTCCTGTTCTTATTAGTTTTTGGGCTGACCAAATACCTCTCCACGCAAAGGAGGGATTAGTACCGAGATGAGCTGTTAGAGGGCTTAGTGCTACAAAGTAGCGACTTTTGTATACACTTGCAAGTAGTGAATCCGGTTGTGTAAGCATGCGCCAAAGCTTTTTTCCGAGTAAGGCCGTGTTGAAGTCTTCAAGGTCTTTAAATCCAAAACCACCTTCTTTCTTTGGTTTTCTCATCGACTTCCATGATACCCAATGTATTCCTCTTCCTTGTGCTTTCTTCCTCGACCAATATTGGGTCATGATTGATACAAGCCCCTCACAAATCGTCTTTGGGATCCGGAAGCAAGACATTGCATACGTCGGGAGTGCCATTGCCACTGCCTTTATGAGAATCTCTTTTCCGGCTTGGGATAAAAACTTGGCTTGCCATCCATTAACTCGGTTGGAGAGCTTATCTTTAAGGGCTTGTAAGATCTTAACCCGAGATCCCTCAAATGACTCATGTAACCCAAGGTACAAACCATTGCCTCCCTTGTTTGTAATTCCCAGAGTTTCTTTAATCTCAATTCTTAAGGTTTCCAGCACCTTCTTACCGAAGATTAAGCTAGACTTTGTGTTGTTAACTTCTTGGCCGGCTGCATTATTATAATCCGAGATTATCTTCATAAGGTGGTTTGGTTCCTCTAAGTTTGCTTGACAAAAGAACAAGCTATCATCGGCAAATAGCAAATGAGATATCGCCGGATCTTGTGGAGCAATTTTGACACCCGTGATGTGACCCATTATTTCCGCTTTTTGTAATTTTTTTACAAGGATCTTTGTGCAAAGAACAAAAATGAATGGTGACATTGGATCTCCTTGGCGAATGCCTCGAGATGGCATTATGAATCCATAGGGTTGTCCATTGATTAGGACCGAAAAAGTTGGTGAAGTGATACAAATCATTGTCCACTTAACCCACTTTTCATGAAAGCCTAACGATAGTAAGGCTTTTTCTATAAAATCCCATTCAAGTCTATCGTAAGCCTTTGTCATATCCGTCTTTAAAGCCATATTCTTTAGCACAAGAGGCTCGGGTTTTTAAAGCATGGATAACCTCGTGGGCAATAAGGATATTATCGGATATCATCCGACCCTTGACAAAAGCCGTTTATGATTCGGAGATGACCGAAGGGAGTATACTACTCAACCTCTTTGTCATAAGTTTGGTAATGATCTTGTAAGATACATTACAAAGGCTAATAGGCCTAAATTGAGATAGAGAAACCGCTTTTGGAATTTTTGGTATTAGAAAAATGTTTATATGATTCAATCTTACATCAAAAATTCCATTCTCAAAGAAGTTCTTAACCATATCAATGATATCCGCTCTTACGATCGGCCAAAATTGATGAAAGAAGGATGCAGTAATACCGTCCGGTCCCGGTGCCTTGGTTGCATTGATCTCACAAACTGCTTGATAGATTTCCTCTGGTCTTACTTGACTTAAGAGGTTGTCATTCTGCTCCTCTGTTACTTTTTGATCAATGTTGGAGAAGTATTCTTGATTAAGCACTCGCGGTGATTTAGAAAATAGGGAGGTGAAATAAGATGCTGCTAAAGATCCAATTTCAGAAGCAGTAAAAACTTCTTCACCGGTCTCCTTTTTAAGGCTTCGAATATGGTTCTGAGCTCTTCTTGCCTTGGTGGACGCATGAAAAAATTTCGTGTTCTTATCGCCTTCTCCTAACCATTGCAATCTAATTTTTTGAAACCAGAACGATTCTTCGTCTTTTAAAGCTTTATGTAGCTCTCTGTTTAATGACTTGAGTTCCTCAGGATCGAAAGCTGGTTTATGTGATACTTCCTCAATCGATATTTTCAATTCCTCAATCCTTAGGGCAGAGTTGGTTCGAGTAGATTTCTTCCAACCTGCAATCTCTTGTCTACAATTTATGATTCTGTCGGCTATCGCCCCATTACTTGCAACAGAAACCGAATTCCATCCTCTGGTTATGGCCTCCGCAAAATCTTCTTTCTCGATCCACCTCTTATCAAACCAAAAATCACATATTTTCTTGACTTCTTTTCCTTGACATTGTATTAGAAGAGGGCTGTGATCTGATCCCACTTGTTTTAAGTATAAAGTAATAGATTTCGGGAACAAATTTAGCCAACTCCCATTGGAAACCGCTCTATCAAGCCGACAATGCACGATGTCGTTATATCTACAACCATACCATGAGAGCATATTACCTTTGAAACGGATATCCCTCATTTCACACACATCCAACATTGTTTTGAATGGTATAAAAGAAGCCGCAGACCTAGTTACTCCTCCCATCTTTTCTTCATTGCTTGTTATCTCGTTGAAATCCCCCGCCATCATCCATGGTTCTTGTCTATTGACACTAATTCTCATTAGTTTTTCCCAAACGTGATCTCTTCTCTCCTTGATTGGGTCGCCATAAAAAAAGGTGATAAAGCATTCCTTATTTTTCCATTTCGCCTTGATATCAATTAGCCAATTAGATGATTCTAGTACCCGTACTTCGACCGAGTCCTTCCTCATTAAAACTAAACATCCACTTAACCCTTCCGGTTCCACCGTATGTAGATCATAGTACCCCAAGAAACCAAGTATTCCTTCAAGATATTGTCTTTTATTTTTGGTCTCACTTAGGAAAATTAACTTCGGAAAATATCGACCACATATTTCCGTGAGATGTTGAACTGTCGAGGTTGTTCCTATACCCCTACAATTCCAAGCTAAGGCTCTAATTGGACTTGGGTGGTTTAGGATAAACCACCAAACCCAATTTAGGAGACACATCGTCTCGAGGAGTAAGTTCTGACTTGGAAACATGTTGAGATATGATCGGAAAGGTTTCCGGTCTTGGGATCGAAGGGAGTCCCTTATCATTAAGAGGCTGATCCAAAGATCAAGACTATCATGCTGATAGTAATCATAGTCACTTGTTCCTGGTGAAAGAGAGAAATTGCTACTTGACCCACGAGCTTTCTTGGAGGCTGGCTGGTTTGAGTCATCAACTTCTGAGCTTCTTTTTCTTCCAAGTGAGATAATCGAGCCTTCTGAGATAGCTGGTGTAATGGGAAGAGGTAGTAATCGTTTATCCTGAGCTTTTCTCCTCCAAATTCCTCTACCTTGTCCTTTATATGGAGATTGTTTTGAGAAGGATAATCGTTTAACTAAAGGTTCTCTTATCCTCTGTCCCGATGCTTCCATTTCGGTCTCTATTAGTAGAGGCTTGGTGAAGGCCTTAGGAGAGTGGACTGTTGGGTTATCAGAGTAGATAACAGTTGATTTCTCCTTCAGTTTTCTTTGCAAATCACTTGGGGACAGTTCCCCTTCCTCTGCCATGACTATCGAGACATTGTGGAGGCTGTCTTTCTTGTTACTTTTTACTGTCGAAATAGCTCTTGATCCTAGCCTGGCTTTGATCGGTTTTTTTGCAACTAATGGTGAGAAAGCTGTTGCTTCATCATCTCTGAATTGACTGCTTTGTGACTCTTTAAAGGAACCTTCTTGTTCTTGGATGCGGGAAGGACAGAAGCTTATCTCATGTGTAAGTTTGTGGCAGTGGAAACAACATTTTGCTAATTTTTCATACTCAAACTCAATGGTTCTCACTTCCCCTGTATGAAACCGGGCCACCTTTTTGAAGAGGAGAAGCTTATCCACATCTATCCAAATGTTCGCCCTTACGTATTCGACCGATGTTTATTGTTTAGCATGTAGTTCAACTCCCACTACTTCACCTAGATCATCACCCAACATCTCTACTGCTTTCTTCTTCGGATGTTGTAAGGGAATGCCCTTCACTTTCACCCAGAATCTGATTTTCTAGAGTGCATTCTCAGTCATTGCTGGTTCCCACCGAGCAACCGTTACCATCCAGCCTGAGAGAAACCACGGGCCCCATCTTAAGATACTAATGAGATCTGCTTCGTCAGCAAAATGGAATTGCACTTGGTCATTTCCGATGCCCCGACCCTGAACTCTGTCATCGAGTTCCCAAATGCGTGGTAAGCCCACAACTGCACCAGCAACTTTTTGTGTCTTAGGGTTGAGCAGTCTCACAATCAGGCTTCTTGCATTTTCTTCCAGAAGATCTTCATTTCCTAGGTCAGGGATGTCTATCGGGTTCTCTTCATCCAGGATTTCTTTGTCTCGAATGTACTTTTGGAAGTCTTCTTCCATTTGCTGTCGTGGTATCTGAAATCTCATGTTTGGAGAAGGGATTTAGAAAGAATCCGAGGTTAGCTAGAAGAGCTATTGAGCCCGAGCTGGCGGTGCTAACCAACTACAAGTGTAGAGAAGCAAACAAGCTTATATGAGTATGATAAACAGGGTGAGAAAAGGCATAAAGATGATAAGGATTTATAAAAAGGACGGAATAACAGAGATGATAGGAGAGGTAAGAGCATAGAAGAAAATGGGAAAGGGGAATGTTTCTGATTAGGGAACACCGATTTGATGCGATTTGGGAGGCAACATCAGATAACAAAAACTTTTTTTAAAAGAGGCACGAGAATAACGAGGGGAAAACAGAGTCCTCTTCCAAAAAGAAACCAAAGAACAACAAGAAACGGCTGTTACAACGAAGGAGGAGAAGCTACACGAGCATAAGAGTCCATTAAAGATTATCTAGAGGCAAAACCATTGGGGATGTTCATGTCCGTACAATGGAGGCTACCTTCCGTACAGTGGCCCTGGTAGAGAGAAAATAGGGTTCCGAATATTTTTGCCATTTTTTTACTCTCTTTAAACGGCTATCCTTTTTGAGAGATTAAAAGTCAATTATTTCGTTATACGCCCAACCTTTATGACCTTTTCTGATAAGAGTCCTAGTATTTATTAATTATCAATTAAATCCCTCTCTTACAGTGGAATGAGAAATGAGGAATGAGAAATGAGAAAACAAAAATTTCATTGATTGCATTTGGAAGCACCAATAGTTTATTTGTGTTACAGACAATGCTGCAGAAGAGGCTCGATACTGGTGGATGCATCTGCATCATAAATACTCAGTGACTATAAATTTGAAAAGTTGTACTAATGAAGAGGATCTCTGATTGGCAATGAATGGTTTTGTTAATAGTATTGCAATCAGTTTAGATGAACAGATGCCTTTGACAAGTTCTTGTCCTGTCTGATTTGAATGTAAACTTGGTCTAGGTGCTTGACAATAATATATACACTAAAGCATGCTTCTTCTCATTATCTACACTAACTATGCTTTCTCTTTTAGACAATTAGTAAAAAGCATTAGCTCATGTTGTGGGTTTCTTAAGTTAATTTTTAAGGAAAAAAACCCAAAAATAAAATAAAAAGTGAATAATCAATTCTTATTTAAAGTATTCTAGAATCTTTATAAAACTCTATATGTGTTGTGCATAGAATGATTGTCTTTAAAAAATATAAAAAACTAACCCTCTCTTTTGGAGTTACAAATTTCATGTCAGTTTTAAAGATGAGGAGTTTTCTTCTCTCTACAACTTGTTCGATACACCACTACGATCATGGACGGACGTACTTACATTGTGGGGTGGTCAATTGACCCACCCAAATATTCAAAAACTTTATAAGATATATAGTATATCATATTGATATAGTAAAAGGATGACACATGTCAGCTGGTGAATGGGTGAATTAAAAGTTAGTTGCAACCGCAATAACTGAAGAAACAGATTCAAAAACAGAGCAATTGCACAGTATTTAGCAGAGTGAAGTGAGAAGAAGAAGTTTATCTTGATCATCTGCATAATTTTAGCTTTCATTTACTGTAATTCTCTGTAGTTCATTTCTCATTGTGTTTTAGAGGATTTCATTGTACTTCTCTATACATTTGGGTATGAATCTGTGTCTGATTTGAACATTGATTCATTGTTCTTTGGTTATACAATTCAATTGTATCAAAGGTATCAGAATCTCACAATCCTTTGGATTTCGTTTCAACAATGATGGAAACTCGATCACAAGTTTCGAGAAAGGAGAATGCAATTCATGAACAGGAAGAGAATCTCGATGTGAAGCTGGAAAGAATTTTATCGAAAGCAGTTTCAGAGATTCAAGCCACACTTGATGAGAAAATGGAAAAACAATTCGCAGCGATGAACAATTAGAGAAACGATTTCCAGCATTCCCCAGAAAAGAATGGGGAAACGATTTTTCCTAGTGGATGACAAAATGGAGAAGCGATTCTCCTCTGCTGATGATAAGATGGAGCAAACAATGCATAAATTTTTGCTGCTATCAAAATTTTGGGTTGACTTCACTAGCCCCCCTCAACTTTGTCCATCCAATCTTTTTTCTCCTGAACTTTAGAGCTCTTTAATTTCCCACATAAACTCTGATTGCTCCTTACCCGCCCTCCTCAACTTTGCCCATCCAATCTTTTTCCACTTGAACTTTGAAGCTCCTTAATTTCCCACATGAACTTAGATTGCTCCGTACCCGACCCACTCAACTATTCATTTTCATCATTTTACCCCCTCCCCCAAAGCAATTTAAAACACTATTTGCGATTTAAATTATGAAAAGCGATAACAAATCGCTTTTAGTTTAACCCAATATATCTTACGTTCATATATTTAATATTAAATCTTACGTTAAAATAGTTTTAATATTACTTTTAAACTAATATAAAAATATATTTTAAAATCAATTAAAGTAATAAACTAAATATTTTATAATATTATAATATCTTGAAATAATAAATTAAAATAAATTATTTTTAAAACTAGAAAAAATAAATATTTAATTTATAATATTATAATATTTAATAATATTA
>OVBE01000127.1:4799-66073 GCA_900406425.1 Iberis pinnata | reverse complement strand
TGGTCCGGGTCGGTCCGGACCGATCGGTCCAGCCTTGGACCGATCGGTCTGAGTTTTTTGATTTTTCCAGGGACTTTGGACCGATCGGTCTGTCTTGCACCTGCTTCATCTGCGAGGCAGCTTGACCAGTCTTCAGTAAAATAGCCATAACTTTTGATTGAATCAATGGATTGACTTCAAACCACTTGCATATGAAAGCTAACTCATGTGGATATCTTGTGTAAAAATTTCAGCTTCATCCATCAGTGGGAACATCTTCAAATGTTTGAAATAGTCAGACTTTTCTGCCGGATTCGGCACCTGAATATGCCAATTTGCATCCAAAACGTCCCGAACACCTAGAAACTTGTAAAAACACCAATTTTTCCGAGAAAAGCTCGGATAACGTTGAATAGAAAGCATAAATGCTTACTATAAAGCGTTAAAACCGAGTAATATCAGTGGTCTCATACCAGTTCTGGAACCTATAGTGTACGTTCTGGTTATTATGCTGCTCTACACTCACATCAATTCTCACCATTTCCCACCTCTGCTATTCATCTGTCTAAGGCTATCTGGCAACTCTCTATTCAACCTAAACTTCACCACTTTCTCTGGAGGTTGCTAACTCAGAGCCTTGCAGTAACTACATCTTTGCAGAAAAGAAATATTCGATGTGATGTTACATGTCAGCTATGTGGTGAAGCTCCTGAAACCACAAATCATCTATTTTTCAAATGCCGAGTCAGTCATGAGATATGGGAGTTAGCACCTCATTTTCATAATTCAACAGTCACTTTTACGGATGACTTATATCAGAATCTCCATAACCTATTTGGTGCATCCAGCACTCTTTATGATTCTGACAAGGAACAATTTGTCTCTCTCCTCTGGCAAATATGGAAAACTCGCAATGATCTAGTGTTTAATAGCATTAGATGGAGTATCCCTGGCATTATTAACAAATCCCTCTCAGATTATCACCTTTGGCACTCTATAAAACAGGGAAATGTTCTTTCAAATTGGACTAATTATACCCTGCATACTTCACGTGCATATGTTTTGCCTGTTTCATCTGACCAACTTTTGTACACAGATAGCTCATGGCGCTCTTTCCAGGATCCCATTGGTGTAGCTTGGATGCTTCAATGTCAGAAAAAACTCCTGGCTTATGGTTCCACATCACTTCCTCCAACTTTGTCGGTTTTTTCAGCTGAAGCAGTTGAAATCTATGAGGGTCTTAAGCAGATGATGGTATTAGGCTATTCCGGTTTCTATGTGCGAAATGACTGTCAAAGATTAATGAAGCTTCTCTCCAAATACTATCAACAATCACACCCAGAAGCAATTGTCCAGAAGGAATGCACAAACATTTTACAGGATATCTTAGCATTAGCTATTTCTTGTAATGTACCTAGCTTTAGCCATGTTTCAAGAGATCTGTTGGCTGTTGTTGATACTCTTGCTAAAAATGCCTGGAGACATCATGCTCCTTATGTTGTAAAATTTATGACTTAGCCTTATTAATATATTATGCCGACAAAAAAAAAGCACAACCAAATTGTGTACTTAAAAAATATCAGAAGATAGTCATAAATAACTTTCTTTTTAGAAACATGGATTCTTAATGGGTAATACGACTGTGTAACTCAAATTACACATATATTTGCAAATTCTAGACTACTTTATACAATATACAATATATTTATTTTTACCCTTTACTCTCTCTCTCTTGTCTTTTTTTTGTTTACTTTAATAATTTAGAAATTTCATTTAAATTAAGGTTTTTATTTTGGGTTTTGAGTTTATATTTTGGTATATTTGGGTTTATATTTTTGAGGTTTTGTGTTTTATTTTTGAGTTTTGTATTTATATTTTGAGGTTTAGATTTTATATTTTGGGGTTTAAAGTTTATATTTTAGGGTTTTGAGTTTATATTTTTAGGGTTTTGGATATATATTTTGGGTTTAGGGTTTATATTATAGGGTTTTGAGTTTATATTTTGAGATTTTGGGTTTATATTTGGAGTTTTGGGTTTATATTTTGGGGTTTAAAGTTTATATTTTTGAGTTTTGTGTTTATATTTTGGGGTTTTGAGTTTATATTTTGAGGTTTTAGGTTTATATTTTGGGGTTTTAAGTTTATGTTTTGGGGGTTTTGGTTTATATTTTGGGTTTTGGGTTTATATTTTGGGGTTTAAGATTTAAATTTGGGTTTTAAAGTTTATATTTTGGAGTTTATGGTTTATATTACTGTGTTTAATGTTTGTATTTTAGAGTTTAGAGTTTAAATTTTGGAGTTTAGGGTTTATGGTTTCGAGTTTAAGGTTTATATTTTGCGGTTTTAGCTTTGTATTTTGGAGTTTAAAGTTCATATTTTGGAGTTTTGGGTTTATTTTTGGGGTTTAGGGTTTATACTATGGAGATTATGACATATATATTTGGAGTTTAGAGTTTATACTTTCAAGTTTAGGGTTTATATTTTATTGTGTTTAGATTTTATATTTTGGAGTTTAAGGTTTATATTTTGGAGTTTCAAGTTCATACTTTTGAGTTTAAGGTTTATACTTTCGAGTTTAGGGTTTATATTTTTGGATTTAGGATTTATATTTTGGGGTTTAGGATTTAAAATCTTGGGGTTTATGTTTCATATTTTGGATTTTAGGGTTTATATATGGGGTTTAGGGTTTTTATGCAATAGTAGTTCGACTATTGTTTTTAAGTAGTCTGACTATGTTTGGGTTTAGATTTCACTAAAACGCAAGTCCATTTTTAAAAAACATAAGTCCATTTTTAACAATTTCAGTTATGTTAGATGTAGAAAAAATATGTGTTTTCTTAAATAAGTTAGATGATTTTAGGGATTATTTGAATTGAAAATTTTAATTTGTGAAAAAGAATTAAAGGTGTAGAATTAAAAGAAAAGGAGAATATGATAGCTTTGTAGCAAAAACATTATGAAAAAGTAAAAAAAAAAAGCAAGTACAAATAAGATACAATAAATATATTATTTATTCAATTCCTAAATATTAATCTGCAATGGTTAAATTTTTAATATATTTTTGTTTATTCATGCAATTGACCAATTAAACAAAAGGAAAAAGAAATTGCAAAGAAGTACAATCGATGATATAAAGTAACTAGAGTTAGTGGAAAGACCTGAAACCATAGTTAAGGTTTCTCTAGTTAAAGTTATTGGAAGCTTTTGTTATATATTACGGAAAGCTTCTCATTAACCAGACCAAAACTCTTATGAGATTCCAAACCAGGAAGGAAACATCAAGAAAATCTTCATCTTTCGTTTCATATACTTGATTCCAGGTTCGTAGTTGATTATATATATATATATATATATATATATATATATTTATTTATAATTAAAAGTATTAAAATCCTAGGCGTTTTTCTTGATTCAGAGAATTTGATCCATTTTCCATCCAATATTGTGTTGGTTATGAGTCAAGAATTGAGTATTGCTTGATAATATTATAAAATATAGGTTTTTGATTGATGTTTCTATTTGATCAAAAATAAAAAAAATAATAAAAAAATAATAAAAAAAGATTGATGTTTCTATATAGTTTCAGTTTATAAAGATGGGTCTATCAAGCCTACCTGGTCCATCAGAAGGAATGCTATGTGTGATATTAGTCAACACAGCATTATCAATCTCCATCTTCAAAGGCATTGTCAGATCATTTCTTAATTTAGTAGGGATCCATCTCTCATCCTCATCTTCTTCAGAGATTCCAACTTCAGAGCCTTTTGATTTCCTTCAGACACCAATACTCAACTTTAAGAGCTTGTGTATGTGCAAGAGACTGGCTCACAGCGACTGCTCTGTTTGCCTATCGAAATTTGAAGGTGATTCAGAGATCAATAAGCTAAAGTGTGGCCACTTGTTTCACAAAACATGCTTGGAAAAATGGATAGACTATTATAACATCACTTGCCCACTGTGTAGGACTCCTCTTGTTTGTGTGGCACAAGACCCAAGACCCAAAGCTTTCTTCTAATGTATGGTGACTACTTCTCTATGTACAGTTTCTTTGGTTGCATCCCGGTTTGCTTAGACCGGGGATGGGATAATCTGGTGTACATATCATATGACTTATCTTTATAATGTTTTTTTTTTCTCACTCTCTCTCAAGTTGAGACATGTCCACACTCTATAAACCATATAATATTTGGTTCATTTTAGGCCCATTTCACAAACCCATTATGTCCATCTATTCTAATGTTTTGCTCCATACACCTTTCACAATAACAATAATATCTAAATGAATGTTCCCACAATCACTCCACACTGATTCCCCTTTCCATGAGTAGATGTTTTTTTCTTTCTATAACCTAATTATTTCTCCAAATTTGAAGGGTAACTGAATCAATCTTTTGCCCTTTTGATAAAAAAATGACTAAGCAAGACAAAAGATTATATTGAGATACATAACCTGCTCCCACTCAATTGAAGATCTCTATGCTTGGATATGCTTCAGGATGATTCCTAACGTTTATGTCGTTTCATTTCGCTTTGAGATCCGTTCTCGCGTCGATCTGGTATTATCTTTTTTAAAGGAAGTAAAATATTTGGTGTATAACATGTATTTCTTTGTCAGCTTTTGCAATGGGTTTTACTTGCACGCATATTCAAACAAAGACTTCTATCTTTCCCAAACATTTTTAGTATTTTACTTCCATGCCTTATGTAGAAACTTAGCTTTCTTTCACCTTCTTTATTGCAAACCACTTGAGGGCATAAAGAAAAGTGCTGCGATGCGAATCTTGGGGAGCTCCTTACTGGGGATCAGATTGATAACTCTGCTTTTAGGTTTTGGATTAACACGAACGAGTCCTCTGAACTCGCTAATGGTCCTGAGGATAGTGAGATTGAATCTAACAAAGTATGAAGAAATGGACAAGGAATCACAAGCACGAATGCATGAGGAGCTCTCTGGATGGAAATTTGTGTAGGGGATGTGTTCAGAGAACCAGAACTATCAAAGCTTCTATGCATTATGGTGGGGGATAAAGTTCAGATTACCGGAGTGGCAGTTGTCACAATTAAGGGAACTTCCAAAGGTTGGAGATCACTTTCATGTGTTACATTTGAATGAATATTAGTGCACTAAGGAGGCTCATCGACTTGTGGATTATAACACACTTTCAAAATGAATTTAAAGAATAATGCTGCATATGAAAATATGATTTTTTTTTTTTTTTTTTATTCGTGTTCTAGGTCCTAACTCCTTGGCTCAGTTTTCTTTTATGTGTTGTCTTGCTAATCAAACTATCTTTTTTCTTCTTAGGAGTCTTGCCAATTCAAAAACTTGTCCACGATACAAGCGACCAATTGAAAGAAAACCCCATGGTTGTATGCATATGACTTGCTCACCGCCTTCTATGTATGAGTTTTGGTGGTAATGCTTTCATGTCCATCTTTCACAACATCTTAGTTTGCTTTTCTTGCAATTTTGTAAGTTACATTTTAATCTCGTGATGGAAGTACGAGAAAATGCTAATGATGATATGTATATATTTACCCCTATAGGCTACTTTGTCTTGGTGCATGGTTGGGTCATGGGGAAAGAACATGTGGGTTTTATGGTTGTATCCGGCATGAGCACTACAAGAAAAAGTAATATTGATAGCACTCCACGATAGCACGAATTGCTGGTGTGCTATCGTAGATGTCGCGAGGGTTGCCAACATTTTTAATAGCGCATAATTAGTGANCGGATTATAAGTGCTAATTAAGAGATTTTATGAAGCGGTATCTGATCCCGCAAAAACTTACTTATTATTTTGATGTTTCCCTTTTAATTTCTTTTTACTTAACAAAATTTTTACTATAAACAAGATTTATTACTACTTTATTCTATAACTCTTAAATAGTGTCATCTAACCTTCAACAATTTTTTTATTTTCTTCGAAACCCGTAATCAACAAAACTTCTTCACCTTCGGCGAAACTGGAATTAGAATTCGATGGACATGCAGTCGCGATTTTGACGGAGATACAAAAGAGACTTACGGAAGTGGAAAGTTAATCGATCAAATCGTAGTCTTGAGAATCAGAGGTCAAAAAATGTTTGAGAAGGCATGGGTCCATCTTCACAGGTATGAACAAATTAAACTTAGTTGGTGTTTAATTTGTAGTAAAACACATTTTTCCTTTTTTCCCATAAAGAGCTGATCCTGCCTACGAGAGAGGTGCTTGGAAGTTTGTCAATTGTGTTGCTGCATCGTCTGGTGACATAGATGTCATAGTCTGCCCCTGCATTGACTATCGCAATGTCTCATCTTGTAACTAGGGGAATGGATGGAAGTTACAAATTGCGAAAGTTTTAATACCATCATGGAAAAATATATAATAAGGCTGAAGTGGTAAGCAAAGAGAGCAACTATAATGATGAAATTATTGGGTTGTATAAAGCAGCTGTGAGGTTTGATGAAGAATTAACTAATTACAATGACATAGGTGAGATGGCAGAGACAAAAGATAATAAAGAAGACGAGTTCCTAGCAAAGTTAGCGGATGCTGAAACACCTTTTTATCCAACTTGCACAAACCATAGTAAATTATATGCCATTGTCTCGTTGTTAAGACTGAAGACACATAATGGATGGTATGATAAGAGCTTCAATGACCTGCTGAATACATTGCCTGATATGCTACCGANCCTGATATGTTACCGGAAGATAATGTCCTTTACACATCACTTTATGATGTGAAAAAGTTTCTGAAAACGTTTGACATGGGATATCAGAAGATTCATGCATACATAAATGATCGTTGTTTATTCATAAATCAGTACAAGAAGCTTGACAAANTGCTTCTAGATGGAAGATTAATAAGCATACTGGTGAGATAAAGAAGACAGTTCCACAAAAATTGTTGAGGTATTTTCCCATTATCCCAAGGCTAAAACGAATGTTGAGGCGTGAAGAGATGGCAGAGAATATAAGATGGCATTTTAATTATAAAAGCACAGATGGAATGCTTTGTTACCTAGTTGATTATGTCATATGGGGTCAGATGAATGACAAATACCCATCATTTGCAGATGACGAAAGGAACATACGTCTAGAACTTTTAACAGATGGTTTTGATCCTTTTAGCATGAACTCAACTAATTATAGTTGTTGGCATGTTTTGTTGGTTAACTACAACCTCGCTCCAAATATGTGTTTGAAGAAGGACAATATAATGCTCACACTACTTATTCCTGGACCTACGCAATCTGGTAATAACATTGATCTTTATCTAGAACCAATTATAGATGATTTAGTCCACCTATGGGATAAGGGAAAATTTACTTATGATGCATACACCAAAACAACATTCACTCTTAAGGGCATGCTTCTTTGGACTATTAATGATTTCCCAGCATATGGAAATCTGGCATGTTGCAAAGTAAAGGGTAAAATGGGTTTTCCTATATGTGGGAAACACACTGATAGTCTTTGGTTGAATTTCAGTAGAAAGCATGTCTACATGTGTCATAGAAAGGGTTTACCACCAACACATAGTTATCGGACTAAGAAGGCATGGTTTGATGGAAAAAATGAACATGGGAGAAAACGTAGAATATTATCTAGCTATGATATCTCACATAATCTTAGAAGGTTCAAAAATGTTTTTGGTAACTTAAAAAAATCTTTCAGAAAGAGAAGACTAGATGATTGTGCTAGATCATGATCTGAATATGAGAATGAATTTAGCGAGTCTGATGAAGAAGAGGAACAGTTAGATGAGGAGGAATTATCAATATGGATGAAGTTTTCAATATTTTTTAGACTTCCTTATTGGAAAGAAATCCCAGTACGACATAATTTGGATGTAATGCATGTTGAGAAAAATGTTGCTTCGAGTATTGTTGCAACAATATTACACTGTGGGAAATCAAAAGATGGTCTTAATGCCCGCAAAGATATGCAAATGCTAGGTATTAGGAAAGATTTACACCCTAAGACTGAAGGGAAAAGAACCTACCTGCCACCAGCGCCTTGGTCTTTATCTAAAGCAGAAAAGAAAATATTTTGCAAAAGGCTTTTCGACTTTAAGGGACCAAATGGTTATTGTTCAAACATCTCTAGAGGTGTCTCACTAGCTGACTGTAAGATATAAGGTCTCAAGTCACATGATTATCATGTCTTAATGCAACAATTACTTCCAGTAGAACTTAGAGGTTTATTACCTATAGAGCCTAGATTAGATATTGTACGTCTATGCTCTTTTTTCAACCAGTTGTGTTAGAGAGTTATTGACAGGGAGTAGATTTCAATCATGGAAACTGATATTGTAGAAACTCTCTGCATGTTTGAAAGATATTTTCCTCTTAACTTCTTTTATATAATGGTGCATTTGACTGTTCATTTAGGAAGGAAAGCAAGACTTTGTGGACCAGTCCATTTCAGATGGATGTACCCATTCGAAAGGTACATGAAGTTTTGAAAGACTACGTGTGTAATAATTCAAGACCAGAGGGTTGTATTGCAGAGTCGTATCTTGCTGATGAATGTGTAATGTTCTGAAGTGAGTTCTTGAAAAAGAGTACTAATGTAAAAGAAAAAGAAGACAAAAATATTGATTATGACAACAACTCAATTCTAGAGGGTCGTCCAATATCAGCAGCCACTTCGATTATTCTTAATGAAACAAAGTTGAAAACAGCTCACCTTGCTGTAATTCAAAAGAAAATTGTTGTGGATTCTTATGTGGAGTAAGTTTTGGACTTTATCCATGTACTCTCCATTTTGTTAGACTTATCTAACATCCTTATTTACTGTTTTCAGCTTGCATCTTCAGCACTTACGAGACACAAATGAAAGATGTACTCGGGATGAAACATATTTATGGAGCTTGCACACCAAAAACTTTGCTGGATGGTTAAAACAACAGGTACCTCTGAATTCAGTAGACCATGATGCAAAATTAAAATGGTTGGCATTTGGTCCATGAAGTAATGCTAGATATTACACTGGTTATATAGTGAACGGTATGAGGTTTCAGGCGAGTATGGTTCATAGAGAAAATCAGAACAGTGGTGTAACATATGAGACCACAACAATGTGTAGATATAGTGCAAAAGATAATTCCCATGTGGTTGACATTCTTACATACTATGGTAGAGTAGTAGAAATAATAATGCTAGATTACAATGTCTTCAGTATTCCTCTGTTTAGATGTCATTGGGCGATCAAAGGTAATGCAGTTAAAGAAGAAGATGGGTTCACCCTTGTCAACCTTAGCCACAGTCAATTATCTTTCTCAAAGGATCCATACATATTAGCCTCACAAGCTAAAATGTTTTTATTCAAGGACTGAAGATTCTTCTAGTTGGTATGTTATTATGAAAGGACCTTCAAGGACTTATAATGATGAATATGTTCAAGAAGTTCATATTCCAGTGGCTGTTGATATGAATATTGATTTATATGAATCTAACATTGCCCGTACATATTGTGAAAGAATCTATGTATAAAACTGTATTTAATTATGTTTGAGATTATTTACGCATAACGGTTATCATTAACCTAGAAAATCAATCATTTGGAAATAGAGAAGAGTCAATAATTCCATAAAATATTACAATATTATAAGTCCAAATAGTCATTACAATAATAATAAAGCACGTTACTAAAAAAATAAACATTAACTCCCATCTTAAAATCAGAAGACATAAGAACCACCACCAATCTGTTCGAATACGACATAGATTTTGTCTCCTTCTTCCATATTGAGTTGACATTTGAGATGCATTTGATCATATACGAGAAACTGAAAATATCACTAAGAAGAAGAAGCAATATTATAAGTACATGCATTTGAGATGCATTTACAAGTAACTTGAATCTCCTTTCAGCTCATCATGCATCTCCTTTGAGTTCTTGAATCTCCATTTCCAATGTCTTTGATGGGAATCACAAGATCGCCCTCATCTCTTCGACCTCTGGAATGGCAGGGTTGATGACCACATCTGCTACGCCGTCAAAGCTAGAGACGACTGTGACGTTACCATTGTGGCGGTCAAGCTTCCAGAACCGGAGTGCATAATATGTACCACCATTGCGATGAAGATTAGCCTTCAGCTCAGCAATAGTGTGTACATATTCACTATAAGCCTTGCATTGCAGAAATCTACGACTAAAACAAACATAATAGGTAAACCACATAAATTACAATAAATACAAAACCTAAAGATCAATAAATACAAATATTTTCACTCTCTGTGACATAGAACAAACGACAGCACTGGAACGTTCTCTATCACCTCCATAGTGGTGACAGCTTCCTCATGCACGACATTGTAGACGTTTTTGATATGCCCCACGATGTGCACTATAATTTCAAGGTAATAGAGAATGAAAAATTACTAGCTACAACTTTAAAATAAATAATAATAATGAACGAACAAGAAGAAAATACTGGTTTCAGTAATGCCGACATGTAGCCAAGATGTCAGCCAAGGGAACGCCAAGTACCGGATATAGCTTGACTCAGTGATAGCCTCAACCCGCATGGCTGAAGTGAAGTCGGCAAAATAGATCTGCAGGAGCGTAGTAGTGTTCCAAAACGTTGTTGAAGGAATTTGGCATAGAAACTTTGACAGCTCGACACTGTCTCCCTCGTTCATGAGAGAAATGTCCAAGTTAATGGACGGAATAAGCGTTGCCTGGATGTGGTTTCAAGTATAATCATAAAGTATGAACTCCCTCACCGTTCCGTGAGGGTACACTCCCTGGAACTTTCTAATAATCTTCACAAGGAAGATGTCTTCGCATATTCCAGGCGATAGATCGGAAACCTTGCGTAGAGCCATGGCTTCGTTTTTGAGAGTAAAAGATGAGAGAGAGTTATGAGATAGAGGGACACTAAAGGGTTACGTCTTATAGAAGTTTTTGAGAGTAAAAGATGAGACGTGTCTTCTCAAGAAGACTCAACCACATATTAAGTTTTAATTGTTGTTTCATATTAGTTGATTTTTTACATTTAATTATTACTTTTGTCTTCTCAAGAAGACCAACCACATATTATTGGTTGAAAAACATAGTATTAGAGTAAAAAAGATAGAGATGTCGTGTGTGAGGAGAGAGAGAAAGAAAACACAAGATAATTATTACTTTTCTTAATTTGTGTTAAAACTTCACAAAATCAACTATTAAGATACAGAGGGAATATGAGATAGAGAGACAGAGAAGGGTCACCTCTTATAAAAGATTTTGGTTGAGTTACGAGATAGAGAGACAGAGAAGGGTCACATCTTATAGAAGATTTTGGTTGAGTTAATTATGAGATTTCCTTTTATTTAAGACGAATAGACGTGTCTCCTATCTAACCCTAGGTAATCATGATTATAGTTTATAGGGTAACTTTTTAATTTATGTCGTATCTTATCAATTTATTTGACGTCTCTTATCATTAGATTAAACCGAATTTAACCAAAAGCAGTGATAAGATATTTATGAAACAAATCGATCATTAATTAGATTAAAAACCAGGTTCGTGGAGATTCAAACAAAAATCACATTAGAGTTTAAAATTATAAAAAACATAGAAACTTATTCAAAAACTTGAATAAGTTAATACCCATCTTCATCGCCGAACGGTCCTCCATAACCTTTGAAACTGCAGCCCATCTTGTCGTAATCAACACTCGAGATCTTGATTTCGTCCAACTCCTTCTTCAGTGAGTCCTTCCTCGAGGAGAGCCTCGAAAATTCAGCTTCGATGTCGAAATCTTCAACAGATATCTGCTTTAGCAACAAACAGATTTTGGCATCCTTTCGTTCGTGTTTGATTCTTGTATTTATGATGTCCTCCTTTGCTTGAATCTACTGATTGAACCTAACCATTATAGACTTATAATGGTCATGCAATTTCTGGATCTTATTCTCGTGACTTGTTACTTCCTCCTCGTCGTCAATCCTGATACGTTTTCTCTTGTTCATGACTGATAATATTAATTAATTTTCTGCACCAAACCCACATGAATATTACTGACTAAAACCAAAAAACCCTAGAACCCTAAAACAGCAAAGTCTAAAATGATTGAATAAGTTTAGATTGTGACTAAAACAACAAAACCTAAACCGATTAAAACCATAAACAAGATAACTTATTCTGAGACCCACGCACGATACTTATCAAAACCGCAGAATCCTAAAAACCAAAAGAATATTATTGTTAAAACCCTAAACCCTAAAACGATTGAGAAGAGAGAGAGAATATATAACCTGATGTGGACTCCAAAAAACTGAAAAGGTTTCGGATAACGACGATAAAAGATTGAGAAGAGAAAGAGAATATATAACGAAGATATAAAGAAAAATACCGAAGAGAGAAAATAACGTGTGGACACCTCAACATTTCATGTTGCGTGAAAATAAAGATACTGTCAGTTATAAAAATACAGATCAATTAATTAAGTTATTATTTTTATTAATATAAAAATTAGTTATGATTTTTTAAACTATAAAATATGTAAAGTTAGTAAGATATTCATTATTACAAACAAAGAAATTAAGGTTGATAATGAATAAGTTCATTGAATAAGTTCATTGAACAAGTTTATATTGTGACTTGTCTCTCGTATGTAACAATAAACTTAAAAATATGAAACGTATAAAGATATGGTTTTGAACTATAAACTTTGAAAATCAAAAAGATAAAGAAATGAGTTTGGAACATGAAAGTGATATTAAATATTGGCAATGTTTTATATCACAATAAACCCCTTGTGTATATAGAAGTCACTCACTTCCAAACCCGTAAATGGTTTTTTTAAACTATAAAATATGTAAATTAAGTTAGTAAGATATAACAATGAAATTAAGGTTGATATTGAATAAGTTCAGATTGAAACTGTCTCGTAAATTAAAATGAATAAATATTGAATAAGTTCATTGAACAAGTAAATATTGTGACTTGTCTCGTATGTAGCTAGAAATGATAATTATGATCCATAAAATTAAAAATCTAAACTGTATAAAGATATGGTTTTCAACTGTAAACTTTGAAAATACTAAGAAAATGGTTTTGAACCGTAAACTTTGAAAATAAAAAATGTATAAAGAAATGAGTTTGGAACATGAAATTGATATTAAATATTGAAAATTTTTTATATCACTATAAAACCCTTGTGTATATAGGAGTCACTCACTTCCAAACCCATAAATAGTTTTTTTAAAACTATAAAATATGTAAATTAAGTTAGTAAGATATAACAATAAAATTAAGGTTCATATTGTGACTGTCTCGTAAATTAAAATGAATAAATATTGAATAAGTTCATTGAACAAGTTCATATTATGACTTGATATCAACTGTAGTACCTAAACCCTAAAACGAGAATGCCATATTAAAGCTAGACTCTTATTTTCCAAACTCGGCGCATTTTCGTTTAAGCGGGAATGAAAATTTTGTTTTTTTGCCAAACCAATTGAAAATTTTAGGTTTATTCGACTCTTTGAATCTTTTGTCTTCATTCTTTGACTTGTAATAGCATCTCCAATGGTGGATGATGCTCATAGTTTCTCAAAGAAAGAAAATATTATTATTTTAAGATTTCTTCTTCTCTCTCTTAAAACATATTTTCCTCTTAAAATTCTCTTTAGAAAAATTTGAGAACCATATCACAAACAAGAGATTTGAGAACCATCTCTCACTCTTTCTCTACAACGACAAATAATAACTATCTCTTGTAGGATTTTCTTGTTGCATCGTTTGTAGTTGGATTTCATTGTTTTATTTAACCGATTGTCTGATTTCATAGATTGATTCTTGGTTTACTGATATGTTATTGATTCTCATATTTCGATCCATGTCTTGTAGTATAAAGTAAACTACGATGGTTAAGAGGAAAATTAATAAATAAAAAGAGGAATATTGTTGAAGAGGAAGATGTTCTTCATATTAGTACAAATGAATATACACCAGTACTTGATGAGAAATCGCAGAGTCAAAATAAAGATGATGAAGTTCAAAATAATGATAAAGATAAGCAGGCTAATGAAGAAACTCAGCAAAATGATGAGGAATTTCAGCAGGATGAAAGAATTCAAGAGGCAGACGAAGTCGAAGTTGAAGAAGTAACCAATGAAGAACGAGTACTCCAACCTAAGGCTAAACGACATAGAGGACCAACAAGGATGAAGAATATTGCAAAGGATCCAAATGTTAGGGAAAAAGGTTGACTTTACTGAATTTGGAGAACCATGTGGTCCAGGTTCTGTTAAGCTGTCATCATACCTAGGACCTTTGGTGCGCGAACATATACCAGTCACAATAGATGATTGGAGGAAGATCAGTACTGAAATCAAAACAGTACTTTGGAAAATCAATGCAGGTGTATTATGAAACTCTTAAATTTTAGCATGATTGTACATAATTATATATGTGTGTAATGGTTTGATGACTCATTTGAGTACAGACGAGGTTTGACATTGATCAAGACTTTTAAAAGGCTGTCGTACTTAAGAATATGGGCTGTTTGTTGAGGGCATCCAAATGAAGGCTTGTAAAACAAGTCAAAACAGCTAAGACGCACCAAGAGAGGATGAATACGAGGTCGAAGAATATTACACTTACATAATTGCGTAAATTTGTTAAAGATAAGACCAGTACAACTTTTAAGGTAATCATACTAATGTGTTTTACATCTATATAGTGAATATTATTAGTGACCATTATTTGTTAGGTTGTGAGTGACTCGTACAAAGAAAGAAGGCTTACTCAAATTCCTCATACATGTAGCCGTAAAGGAATGGTTAGGTTGACTGAAGAAATGGTATGCCTATTACATATGCATATATGAATTTTAACTATACACAGAAAGCCAATAGTTCAGAACCTTATGAAATGACAAGACTGAAAGTGTGGGTTAAGTCTCGTACCAAAAAGATGGTACACCAGTTAATATAAATGTAGCTGAGAAATTTCTATGTGATCAGATGTTTAGTCATGTTATGGAAGTATTCATGTATATTATATAATAGATACTAACTAAACAATGTTTAATTATTGCAGAAGAAGGCGGCTGAGATTGTTGAGGGTAATTCTCACGCCATCTCACAAAATTTAAATGAAGATAGTCTCGCTCTAATTTTGGGAGCTGAGCATCCTGGTAGGATAAGAGCTATGGGTAGAGGGATGACTATGTTTAAGGTAGCCTGCCTTCAGATGAAGAACAAATGTATAGAAGATATGAAATAAAAGCAGTGTCACTTGCTTAAGAAAATGAATGAGTTACAAAAAGAGCTTGTACTATAGAAGGGACAGCTTAACGAAAGCTAAATATAATAATAATGTTCAATATAAGTGTTATTATTTATAATTGTTCTAAATTTGATTTTAATATAGCAGAAACCAGAAGGTGAAGTAGGAGAAAATTCAGCAACAAGAGTAACAATTGATTTATTTGTTAATCATAATTATATACATTTTTTTGTTACTTACAGAGTTGACTTTTCTTTTATATTTTTCAGAGTGTAAACAAGAAACTGCAAACTAAAAGTGTGTTGTTTGATTGGTGTGGAGATGAGTCAATAGTTGCTGAGGGGATTTATCTATCTTCTGATCCAAAAGAGTTGGTGAATAACATCTCTTTAGGTCCAGACTCAGTTAAGCTTTTGGCCGAGTCTGCTTCCATAAAAAGAAGCATTTCTTTGGAGACCTACAGCCAACATGTGCACAATTGAGCAAGCTATTGGGGAAATGATTGTGTGGCCTGAAAATAAGTGTTTGACTGTAGAAACAGAAGAAGATGCAATTAGGGTAAATACTGATGACTTACTTTTTTAATTTTTGTATTAAGTAATGTTTCGTAATCGTAATTTTAATTTAATACAGATTCCCTCCAACTATGCTATGAATAAGTGCAAACTTTTGGAGTGGAACACACGTACTGAGGAAGTGGTTGTTGAAGGTCGTTGGCAGTTTAAAGAACCAAATTTAGTGGTTAATGGTATTCCTCTAAGACCAAATGCAGTGAAGGTCTTTGTGGATGTGGTAGTAAAACCATACACATTTCTTCGCAGACGACTATATTCGAACAGATGAGACAAATCCTACAAAGACCACAAAACCAGAATCAACATCGAAGGTACTTATTATATGGTTATTTTCTATTTAGGCAAAATCCATGTTGGTACATGCTGCATTGGATGTGTTAATGTGTTAATGTGTTCATCTTTTAATGTTGCAGGCTTGTAATACCGTAGGTAATAACACCATTCCAACAGGTGAGACAACTCCTACGTGTTCAGTTTCCAACCATGATGTACCCTCAGTGATGTGAGCATGGATAAACCAGAACCTGAACCTGAGCTTGAACTGGAGCAGCTTGTACCTGAGGGAAAGATCACGAGATCAAAGGAAAGAGAGCTAGCAAGTCAAGCCCATATGATGCTACATTCAGGGTTAGAAGATCAAGCTTGCAACATCTATCAGTTGTTTAGGCTTGACATTCCAGAAGAACCAGATTTCTGATCGGTTAGCTAAGTGAGTAATTTCTGCACTCTTTTGTCCTTAGTAGAGATGATCACTTTTTCCCACATTAGGTTTTTGGTCAATCACTAAGGTTTTAACAAGGCAAGTTATCCACTTCGTTAAAGCTTTTTGAGAAGAATTTGGCATAAGTATTTTACTAAATACTTGGCGAAATAAGGAGATCTTCTAGAAGCTAACACTTGCCTTTCAAGGCACATCTTCTAGAAGTTTTCCATTTATTTACAAGACTTGTAGTTTTTTTTTAAAGAATTTTAATTTTCTTTAAAGACTTTATGTTGTTTTCTGTTAGAAGCTTGCACGCTTCAAAGTTCTGGGATACGATAGAAAATCCCTAGGCTCATGTGCCTATTTATAATTTCCGAACTCCTTGTTTCTACTTAGCAAAGTTTTAGTCGAAACCTATGTTTGTTCTTGGAACAATTGATAAAGTATTTTCTCTTTGGATTTAGAATCCCGGAAATCTATATCTGTAAGAGATTCAGAAAGCCTACACTTGTTTGATTGTCTATTCCAAAAGACAATCAAATTCTCTCTTTCTTTCCCTTCGAAATCACCAACTAAAATCATCCATCTATTCATCATTCAAGTTCGAAAAATCAACATCAATTAATCATCCCATTCTGATCAATTTTCCATCGGTCTAGACAATCATAAGTCTCGGCCCTTCACCATCATCACAACAGCCATTGCATCATCTCAAGACCATCGAATCCTCCTTGCATCCAAAGTCATCCAAAACTTAGAGCCCAATTTGCTGTCCATTCATTGCACCATAGTCGAAATTCTTCAAGCCTTTAATCAGAGTTGATCCAGGATCATATCAGGTGGTATCAGAGCCAGCTCTGTACCCAAATGCTGAGCAAAAACCCTAACCCTAATCTCTTTTATTTGTGTCAAAATTTTTCTGGTTTTTGGTTGAAGAACCCTAGGTTTCTAGTTGATTAATTTTCGTCTAGGTTAGTTTAAAGAACCAGAAATTTGCAATTGAGTTAGGTTGTTAGTTGTTTTAATCCATCTAAATTAGCTTAAAGAATTAGAATATTGAAATTGCATTAGGTTATTAATCTGTTTTCCTTCTTAGATTGCATATAGAACACTTAGAAATTTTCAGAATTTGATCCATATATCTCGAAGTTGTCTATGTTGGTTGTTTGGATTCTTTGAACCTATTACTTGTGCAAGTTCTTGGTATTTTAGGTACCATGGAACTCTCTGCAGAAGCAATGAAGTCCCTGAATCGGTTGATGAGTCAACAAATCAAGGACAACAATGCCATCTTGTTGCAACAGTTAGAACTACTCAAAGAGAAAGTGGATACAATGATCTTAGATAAGAAGAAAAGAAGTCGAAGTGATGGACATTCATCTCCAACTCCTACACCTTAAAATTCAACAGGATTGCTAAGGGAAAAGGACACATAGGAGAGTCCTCTAAACCGAACAAAGAAGGTTCATCTTTCAGAACCAAGTCTGGTCCGAGAGTGACAAGGAACCGTGAACAACACAATGGATCAGATCGTGTGTCTTCTCAGGAAGAAGAGGTGTCAGACCATAGCTATGGTAGCACCATAAGGCATAGAGGTCCAAGACCTAACCGAGACTTCCATGATCCTGCATATCAGCAGTTGAAACACATCAAGATCAAGTTCCCATCATTCCTAGGCACGAATGAACATAAGTCTATCTAGATTGGGAAAGGAAGATGGAATCCAACTTCCTATGACAAGGAACCTACAACATCAACAAAGTAAAAATCGTTGTTTCATAATTCAGTGGTTATGCTTTGTTATGGTGGGAATAGTTGGGAGTTATTAGAGTAAAATCTGGAGAGCCTCCCATAACTACTTGGTATGAGCTAACGGTTCAGATTAGGCGAAAAATTGTTCCAGCCTACTATCACCGAGAAATATTGAGCAAGCTTCGTAAGCTAGTTCAAGGAACAAGAACCGTTCGGGATTACTTTCAAGAGCTTGAAACTCTCTTGATTCGAGCTGATCTAAGTGAAGGTGAAGATATGTTCATGTCATGGTGTCTAGGAGGTCTTAACCGAGACATTCAAGACAAGTTAGAGCTTCAGAGCTATCAAGATATGGAAGAGATGGTTCAAAAGGCTGAACTGATTGAAGCTTTGAACAAGAGGCGGGTTGTCAAGCCTAGCTTTGCACCACCAGCCTCTAAACTGAAGGATTTTTCTACTTCAAGACCAAGTTTCAATCTGAAACCAGCCCTACCTAGAGAAGAAAACAAGAATACCGAGGTAAAACCGCGAACTGGAACTAAATTGAGTCAAACTCGGTGTTTCAGATGTCAAGGTATGGGACATTATGCAAGAGAATGTCCCAACAAGAAGGTATTTCTTCTCAGAGAAGATGGAGAAATAGTTCTCGAAGAAGAATTAGATGTTGGATCCGAAATTGAGGAAGAAGAAGAAGCATCAGCAGCTGTGGGAGAATTACTAGTTACAAGAAGAACTCTAAGTGTGGAAATCAGATTTAAGAAGCATGCCAAAGAGAGAATCTATTCCACACTCGATGTTTCATCAAGTCCAAGGTCTGTTCTTTGATCATTGATGGTGGAAGCTGTACTAATGCAGCTAGTGAAGTTAAGGTTCAGAAGCTGAATCTGAAAACTATTCCTCATCCACATCCATATAAGCTACAATGGCTTAATGATGGAGGAGCTTTAACCATAACTCACCAAGTCCTAATCAACTTTTCGATTGGGAAGTATGAAGATGAAGTGCTTTGTGACGTTTTGCTTATGGGGTCAAGCCATGTTCTTTTGGGAAGACCTTGGCAATCAGATCGGAAAGTTATACATGATGGGTTCACAAACAAGCACAACTTTGAGTTCAAAGGTAGAAGAATCACGCTGGTCCCTTTAACTCCAATTGAAATCTACCAAGATCAGATGCAAATCAAGCAAAAGGAAAAAGAGAAGATTTCGACCATCCTCTACATCAATCACAATGAGTTTTCTAAACTCTATGACTCTGAACTTACTTGTTTTTTATTCATCTGCAAAGATGCTATTGAGATCCCTAACCCAACACAGGAATTACAGAGTGAAATGAATGAGATTTTTCAGGAATACAGTGATGTCTTTCTTGAAGAAATTCCGCAGGGTCCTCCACCTATTCGTGGAATAGAGCACCAGATTGATCTAGCTCCCGGTTCAGCTCTACCAAACCGACCAGCATATCGCACAAACCCGACCGAGACTAAGGAACTTTAGAAGCAAGTTGAAGAGCTTCTAAGCAAGGGAAAAATTCGAGAATCCCTTAGTCCATGTGATGTCCCGATTTTGCTTGTACCAAAGAAAGATGGAACCTGGCGAATGTGTGTAGATTCTAGAGCCATCAACAACATAACAGTGAAGTACCAACTTCCAATCCCGATATTGGATGACATGTTAGACGAGCTAAGTGGATCAACAATCTTCACCAAGATCGATTTGAAGAGTGGTTATCACCAAATCAGGAAGAAAGAAGGTGATGAATGGAAAATGGCAAGACAAAGCAAGGACTTTATGAGTGGCTGGTGATGCCATTCGGTCTAACAAACGCCCCAAGCACATTTATGCGCCTCACGAATCACGTCCTTAGGAGATTCATCGGAGTATATGTGGTGGTATAGTTTGATGATATCCTCATCTACAACAAGGGTTTGCAAGAACACTTAATTCATGTAAAATCTGTTTTGGATGTTTTAAGAGCCGAATCTCTATTTGCAAATCGAGCCAAGTGCTCATTTTGTACTAATGAAGTTGTCTTTTTAGGATTTTTTGTTAGTGAAAAAGGAGTTAAGATAGATGAAGAAAAGATTAAGGCAATTCGAGATTGGCCTAGCCCAACCAACATCAGCGAAGTCCGAAGTTTCCATGGGTTGGCTGGCTTTTACCGAAGATTTTTTCGTGACTTTAGCACATTAGCAGCCCCTCTTACTGAGATTATCAAGAAGGATGTCAGATTTAAGTGGGAGGAACAGCAAGAACTAGCCTTTCAGGCTTTAAAAGAGAAGCTTATCAATTCACCTGTTTTAGTATTGCCTGATTTTATGAAAACTTTTGAAATTGAGTGTGATGCTTCTGGTGTAGGAATAGGTGCTGGTCTAACTCAAGATAAGAAGCATGTGGCGTTCTTTAGTGAGAAGTTAGGAGGTTCTACAATGAACTATCCAACCTACGACAAAGAGCTTTATGCACTAGTTAGAGCTCTACAAGTGTGGCAACACTATCTATGGCCAAAGGAGTTTGTGATCCACACTGATCATGAGTCTCTAAAGCATCTCAAAGGTCAGCAAAAGTTGAATAAGAGACATGGACACTGGATTGAGTTCATTGAGACATTTCCATATGCCATCAACTACAATAAAGGTAAGGACAATGTAGTTGCAAATGCATTGTCCCGAAGGTACACTCTTCTTTCTACTTTTTCATCTAGAATCCTAGGATTCGAACATGTACAAGATTTGTATGAGGCTGATCCAGACTTTAAAGATATATCTGTCAAATGCTCTAAGTTTTCTTTTGAGAAGTTTTATAGGCAAACAGGTTATCTATTCTAAGGCTAAATCCGAGAATTACTAGTGAGAGAAGCTCATTTTGGAGGTCTAGCTAGTCACTTCGGAGTCACCAAGACACTTCTCGGATTGCAAGCTAAGTTTTATTGGCCGAATATGAGAAAGGATGTTGAGAAAATCTGCAAAAGATGTGCCACCTTCAAGCTAGCTAAGAGCAGAACGCAAAATACCGGGTTATATACTCCTCTCCCTATCCCTTCTCAACCTTGGACTGATATATTGATGGATTTTGTGCTTGGTTTGCCTCGGACCAGAAATGGTCGAGAGTCGGTATTTGTTGTTGTTGACATGTTCAGTAAGATGGCACACTTTATAGCTAGCCACAAAACCGATGATGTTGTGAGTGTAGCTAATCTGTTTTTCAGGGAAGTTGTAAGGCTGCATGGAATGCCTTAGACTATAGTTTCAGACCGAGATACGAAGTTTCTGAGTCACTTTTGGCAGAATCTTTGGGAAAAATTAGGAACGAAGCTTTCATTCTCTACAACCTGTCATCCCCCAACTGATGGACAAATAGAAGTTTTCAACAGATCATTATCAACGCTCTTAAGAGCCATGATCAAGAGCAATATAAAGGCGTGGGAAGACTGCTTACCCCACGTGGAGTTTGCTTATAATCACGCTAAGCATTCTTCAACTTTGTTTTCTCCTTTTGAGATTGTTTATGGCTTTAATTCCAATTCCCCTCTAAACTTGATTCCTTTGCCTGAGAAAGAACGTTGCAGTGTTGATGGTAAAAGGAAAGCGGAGCAGATTCGGAAGTTACATGAACAAGCTAGGATCAATATAGAGAAGAAGACGCAGCAATATCAAAGGCATGCCAACAAAGGACGAAAGAAGATGTTGTATGAAGTTGGCGATTTGGTGTGGCTTCATCTGCGAAAGGACAAATTTCCTGAAGAAAGAAAATCCAAGCTGAAGCCACGAGTTGATGGATCCTTTGAAGTCATTCAGAAGATCAACGACAATGCCTACAGACTCGACTTAAAAGGGAAGTATCAAACCTCTAGTTCATTCAACGTTTCTGACTTGATTTCTTATATTGCATATTTTGATATGAGGTCAAATTGTTTTCAAGAAGGGGAGGATGATGTGAGCATGGATGAACCAGAACATGAACTTGAGCTTGAACCAGAGCAGCTTGAACGTGAGGGAAAGATCACGAGATCAAAGGCAAGAGAGCTAGCAAGTCAAGCCCACGTGATGCTACATTCAGAGTTAGAAGATCAAGCTTGCAACATCTATCAACTGTTTAGGCTTGACGTTCCAGAAGAACCAGATTTCTGATCGGTTAGCTAAGTGGGTAATTCGTGCACTCTTTTGTCCTTAGTAGAGATGATCGCTTTTTCTCGCATTGGGTTTTTGGTCAATCACTAAGGTTTTAATGGGGCAAGTTATCCACTTCGTTAAAGCTTTCTGAGAAGAATTTGGCATAAGTATTTTACTAAATACTTGGAGAAATAAGGAGATCTTCTAGAAGCTAACACTTGCCTTTCAAGGCACATCTTCTAGAAGCTTTCCATTTATTACAAGACTTGTAGTTTTCTTTAAAGACTTGTAGTTTCCTTTAAAGACTTTATGTTTTTTCTGTTAGAAGCTTGCACGCTTCGTAGTTCTGGGATATGTTAAAAAATCCCTAGGCTCATGTGCCTATCTATAAGTTTTGAACTCCTTGTTTCTCCTTAGCAAAGTTTTAGTCGAAACCTATGTTTGTTCTTGGAACAATTGATAAAGTCTTTGCTCTTTGGATTTAGAATCCCGGCAATCTATATCTGTAAGAGATTCAAAAAGCCTACACTTGTTTCATTGTCTATTCCATAAGAAAATCAAATTCTCTCTTTCTTTCCCTTCGAAATCACCAACTAAAATCATCCATCTATTCATCATTCAAGTTCGACAAATCAACATCAATTCATCATCCCATTATGATCAAGTTTCCATCGGTCTAGACAATCATAATTCTCTGCCCTTCACCATCATCACAACAGCCTTTGCATCATCTCAAGACCATCGAATCCTACTTGCATCCAAAGTCATCCGAAACTTAGAGCCCAAGTTGTTTTCCATTCATTGCATCATAGTAGAAATTCTTCAAGCCTTTAATCAGAGTTGATCCAGGATCATATCAATCAGGGTCCAGTTGTCCTCCTCCTAAATGTCCAATGAAATCAAAGAAACCCATTGTGAAGAAAGTAAAACCAACAGACCAATCATAACCTCGAAGATCAAATGTACATCCATTGTGTATGTTATGTTTATAGATTTTTCTTTGAGGTTTATGTGTTAATGTGTTCAACTATCTACTTATTGACATTTTCTGGTTTAAATTTCCTTCAATGGTATCAATTTTTGTTTGTTGATAATAATGCATGTGTAATAATTATTTATGCATATTTGGACAGCGCATTGAAGCCGAAGCTTGGAAGGAAAACCAGAAGTGTAAGATCATTAACATCAATGGAGCGAATGTTGTTTCTGAAGGACGTTGGGTAACTGATGATCCAAACGTAAATGTTCACATCGTTCCACTCGGACCTAATGGAGTAAGGGTGTGGATTGATGTGGTGAAGGAGAACACTGCAGTAGTTTGGAGACCAAATGATGATNCCTAAAGATAAAATTGTCCCCCTGATTATGGTATGAGTTAAAGACTTATATATTCAATGTTTGGTTCAATATGTATTGGTTCTCTTATGCGGTACTTTAATGATGTTGGTTCTCTTCATAAACCAAGATTTCATTTGATGGAATGGAATTAAAGTTCAGGTTTAGTTTTCTGGAATTCAGTAATCAGAGATATAATATGGACAATAATAATAGAATAAATGTGTCAGAAAAAACAATTCTATCGCATAAAACAACAGCAATTAATATAGNTATATTATATTATACTATAGCATTAAATATTACTGCCATTGAAAATAAGAACCTTTTATAGCACATTATACAAAGCTATCATTATACTAATACTACTATAGCATAAATCCAAACGCTATCTTACCTTATAGTATACTATAGCGTTTATAAAATATTGCGATAATAGATTAGGACATATCATAACTAATAATATTAACGCTATTTTTGACAACGATATATTATAATAGAAAATATAAATGCTATTGTTGACGATGATATATTATAACAGAGAATAATGCTATCGGAAAAAAAGACATTTGATAGCAACCAAACTAAAATGCTATCAATAAATTAGATATAGCATAGCAATACATTCAAACGCTATTGTAGTGTATTATACGATAGCAGTTTTCGTTAACGCTATAATAAGTGATCGACCTACGATAGCTGGTCCAGTCATAGCATTTATGGAAACGCTATGAAAGGCCTTTTATAGCGTTAATCGTGTGCTATCAATGAGACTTTTTCTTGTAGTGCAGGTGGCTAAGAAAGAAGTGTTAGAATATGTGATTTAGAGTTATGGAGAAGACGAAGAAAATCCTGAATGGAGAAGAATGGTGCAGAAAATAAGAGATAAGAAGGGGAAGAATAGAATTCCCATTGCTTTCATTAGTTTCAAAATTACAACATATAAAGATGAAGTTTGGAATTCAAAATACAGAAGTGGAATGATCTACAATTTTAGCCAAGTTTGGACAGTCCCAAAAATGGTAAAAGTGCCGAGTTGATGGCTGATTGAACATGGAGCAAACCAGGATCTTCTGGACAATAGCAGTCACCCATTTAGCTCTTGGATAATGGTCTACAACCAATTAATGCTTATGTCCTTCTTTCAACGACTAGCTTAGCATTTCAAATCATCAAGAACTCTTTTAATCACGTGTAAGACCACTTGAACCAAACTTAAGTATTTTTTGCATATACACATTTGAATCCTTGATTCTTAATATGTAAGTGCATCTTGATCTTGATTCATTATTCTCAACATAGAACCTTCTTTATTTCATAACTTAATACTCCCCCTCAAGCTTAACTATGGTGAATGGCTAAGTTTCGAACCATTGAAGTCCTACCTCATTAAAAACCTCAATATGGAAAACCATTTGGGATAAAACCATTTGTAAGCTTCCTCATTGCTCTATATTCAGACTCAGCACTTGAACATGATACAATCTTATATTTCTTGCTTCTCCAAGTTACCTAGTTTCCGCCAATGAATGTGCAATAACCAGTTGTGGATTTTCTATCCACTCTATCTCCAGCCCAACTTGCATCACAATAGCCAAAAATCTCTGTATTTTTGTTGCATCCCATCCATATTTCTTGACCATGAGCTCTCTTTAAATATCTCAAGATCCTTTTCACCATATTCCAGTGATGCATCTTGGGAGATTGCATATATTGACTAACCTGATTCACAGCAAAGCAAACATCAGGCCTAGTAATAATTAAATAAATAAGCTTACCAACCATCCTTCTGTATTAATGCTGGTCTTAAAATGGCTTATCTTCAGTCTCCCCTTCTCTAATGATTTTGTAGCCTTCCTCAAGTGGTGTCTTGGCTGGTTTTGCACCTAACTTTCCTGTTTTACTCAACAAATCAAGAGTGTACTTTCTTTGTGATGGGATTAGTCCATATGTGGATCTAAAAACCTCTATCACAAGACAGTACTTTAGTTCACCTAGATCTTTAATATCAAACACATATTTGAGAAATAACTTAATCGACTGAATTCCAACCTTGTTACTACCAGATATAATAATGTCATCTACATATATTAGGATGACAATGATACCTTCTTTACTTTGGAGTGTGAAAAGAGTACCTTCTTATTTTTTTAAACCCCATTGTTATTAAAGTTGAACTTAGTTTATGGTACCATGCTCTTGGAGACTGTCTCAGACCATAAATAGCTTTTCTAAGCCTAAGCACTTTCCCTTGAGCTATTGATCTTTCCAAAAAAGGAGGAGGATGCATATACACTTCTTCTTCTAGTTCTCCTTGAAGAAATGCATTCTTGACATACATCTACCACAAATCCCATTCAAGATTAGTTACTAATCACAGTAAAACCCTTATCGTATAGTGCTTAGCTACTAGTGCAAATGTATCCAAGTAATCTTCTCCATAAGTCTAAGTAAACCTCCTTGCAACCAGCCTTGATTTGTATCTCTCCACATCACCATTGCTCTTGTATTTGATTGTGAAAACCCATTTAGAACTCACTACCCTTTTTCTTCTTGGTAGCTCATCTTCATACGAAGTTTGATTTGTGTCCATAGCCTTTAGTTCATTGTCTATTGCTTCTTTCCATTCCTTCTTCTCAATAGCCTCCTCATAAGTTCTTGGTACTAACCCTTGATCTATCTTTCCGACAAACACTTGATGTTCTAAAGGAAATTGAGATAGAGAACACACTCCTTGAATTGTATGAGCCACAACTTTATTGTTATAGTAGACCCTAGTATTAACCCAATTAGATGGATCCTTCCTGATTCTTGTACTTCTTCGAAGAATTGGAGGAGGAGTTGTTGTAGTTTGAGATACATCTTGGTCATGGAAGTTTGCATCCGTAGATTCATCATTTTCTGAGGATGATGATATATCTTGCTGTACCATTCCAGAATCATTTGATTGATCATCCCGATGCTGTATCATTCCAGAATTATCTCCTTGTGCATTTTGGAACTGTTGTGTGTCCCCCTCATGATCAAGATGGATATTTACTTCTTCTTGAGTGTTAGGATCTTCATTAGTTCCTGGAAAAGCATTGAAACCTATTTGTGGTGCATTCTGATGATTATTGATGCCAAGATGTTCAAGTAATCTCCTCATATTTTCAGCTCTGTCCATAGTAGCCTTTTTGCTCATGAAACTTCACTTCTCCAGATATAGGAACTTTCCTTGTTTCTGGTATGTAACATTTATACCCCTTTTGAGTTATAGAATATCCAAAGATCATCCATTTTATGCTCTTAGCTTCCAACTTGTTTCTTTGTTCCCCTGGTATAAGAACAAAGCAAAGACATCCAAAATCTCTTAAATGATTCAGAGAGGGTTTTATCTTATTTAAAACTTCAAAAGGAGAAAGATCATTTAAAATCTTAGTTGGGATCCTGTTGATGAGATAGCATGCTGAAACTACAACATCTGCCCAAAACCTCTTTTATACATTAGTATGAAACATCATGGCTCTTGCAACCTCCATTAGATGCCTATTCTTTCTTTCAGCCACTCCATTTTGTTTAGGTGTATAAGGACAACTTGTTTGGTGTAGTATTCCATGTTTAGCTAGATATTGTTTAAATGCATGGCTTGTGTATACTCCACCATTGTCCGATCTAAAATTTTAGATTTTGACATTAAAGTGATTAGTTACATATGTTTGAAAGTTTGTAAATTCCTCTAATACTCTATCTTTAGAAGGGAGCAAGGTTAATCAAATATACTTTGATTTTTCATCTATAAAGGTCAAAAAATATTTTTGATATTCTCTAGACTCACAAGGTGATGTCCAAACATCATAATAAATAAGATCAAAATATTTTTCATAGATAGTACTGGACTTAGGAAAAACAGACCTACAATGTTTTCCAAGGATACAATATTCACAATCAAAATTCTCAAAAGAAATACTAGGAAACATGAGTTTAAGAGCTCTAGAATGAGGATATCCTAGTCTAGCATGCCAATTAACATCACTAGTGTTAACATGAACAAAAATTAAAAACAAAATGTAAATGATGGTTGAGAGAGTTTTCTTCTAGCACATAAAGGTTATTGGCTTGTCCCAACATTATGTCCACCACTTTGTCCAAAGTTCCCATGAGTAGCTTGCATCCAAACCTGTCCATGTGGTCCATGAGTCTGTCCATGAGCATCTCCATGAGAGTAGTTGGCCCTAGGCTCCTTAAATTCCCTGAACTTCGCTGGTTAGTGTGTCCACTTTTCTTGCAATGATGGCATATCATACCCTTCTTATCTTTTGGTTTGTAGAACCCTTTGTTAGCATGAACAAGCCTTTTTCTCCCACCAAACAGACAATTAGATCCTTGTTCCTTCTGAATTTTTGAACACACATTTTCAAGTGAATGCTACTTCTCACCTCTTAGGATATGCTTAATGAGAACATTATAGGAGGTATTGAGTGTGAGTAACAAACCGAAGACCTTGTCCTCTTCCTTCCTTTCATTAAGAATAGTCTGGTCCAAAGATGGTGGCCTTAGCATCTCTGACGCCTCATCCCGGACACTAAGTCCAGAACGGCCATCACACACCAAATCACTAAGTGATTCTGACCATATCAGTTCATTTTAATGCCTTAGCCGCTTTTAAGTCATTTTCATGGGAGGTTCTGTTCTGAGATTTGTTTTAAGCCTTTAAGTATTAGAGTTTCATTCAAATGCGGAAGCGAATTAGGTAAATGGGATTTTTATTTAATAGACTTAAGATTCATTATAACTGGACTGTTGCACTATAGGCTATTAGAAGTTTTAACATAAAGATCCTAACATAAATTTCGAGTCGATCACCACCCTTCTTGCGGCCAGAAAGCCTCATGCTAAGCCAAATCCTTCTCGCGATCCCCTTTACTACCTGAAAACCATAAAAAAATTAAGTTATCTAACATGCTACTTAGTGCGTAAATTATGCTTCCAGTCCAGTCTATATGCACGTTTTTAACCCATTTATTCCCGTCAATTCTTAAGTTAAGTTTCTATTTTTTATGTTCAGAATTCGGCCCATGATTTCCTCATTTCGGCATGGCTATGATCGGATTTTCCAATCTCCCCAAGCCATGTTCCGAATAATCCAGGACTTAGGCTATAATTCCGCAACATTTAATTGGTTTGATGATTTCCCTTTAAGGCGAAGCTAGACTAAACTTGGTCTCGGAGAATCACCGCGGTTCAAGCCAATCAGTCTCGGCTATGGGTTTAAGGGTCGGATACAGAAAAAATGGACAAGGCGTAATTCCGGTTCGGATTCAGCCGTTTCACTAGCATTCCCCTATCCGAACTTAGCCTAAGTCGTTTATGCACCTTTGCTCACGGAGATCGGTTTACCAGAATGATCTTCCCAAGTGTTTTTCTACTCCGGCCCGGTTGCTTAGTGCTTCCAAGCCAACGAGCAATCTTTCTCTCAATGCCTTAGTATTTTTCTTGACTTTTTATTTAGAGAGTTTTTCTATGTAATGTTCTGGTGCACGGAAAATGAGCCAAGGCGCTCTATTTATAGAGTTTGTCCCATAACCGCTTAAAACCGTCAAGCCCAGTCGTGCCTCTTCGAACAGGCATGTTTGACCAAACTAGTGCGAGTTGAGCATAATCGCCCAACCTCCCAACTGCCTAGCTCAGTCAAACTGTCCAGCTAGTGGCTAGTTCACTTAGCTGGTTTAGCTGGTTTGAGCTAGCTTAAGCTGGACTGGGCTGGACTGAGCTGATCCGAGCTACAATCCATCTGAACAGCTATCTTAGCTAAATCTTTAAGCTTCTTCCAGCTAAGTCCGGCCCATTGAGTTAACACTTGATTCCTTACTTAGCCATTCTAACGTTATATTTTCAATGGCTAAGTTTACATTTGGATTCCCCCTTGTCCGCATCTCCAAGAAAGGAACTAAGTCCTTTCATCCCCCTTTCCATAGCCAAGCTTGTAGATCTTACCTTGGCTATGGACCGTCCCACGAATTAGTGAAGTTCGGGGACGTGACAAGTCTCCCCCCCTTGAAAAGGATTCGCCCTCGAATATGGTTCAAGTTCTTGACACTTGTCCGCTTCTTTGAACAAACTTGGGAACTCAGCTCGCATTTTGCCTTTTGTTTCCCACGTTTTCTCTTCCTTTCCATCACATTCCTAAAGTATCTGGACTATCTTTATATTTTTCCTCTTTGTTGCTTTATCCATTCGATCTATGATCCGAACTGGAATTGCTTCGATGGTCAAGTTTTTCCTTAGGTTTGCTGGGGGTTCGACAATTGTTTTGTCCTGATCCCTCAAGCATTTTCAGAGTTGGGACACATGGAAGACATTATGGAATGCTTCCATTTCTGGTGGCAAGTACATCTTGTATGTAATTGCCCCAAATTTTTCATTAGCTTTGTAAGAACCCATGTACCTTGGGTTCAATTTCCCGTGTTTCGATATCTGAGCCCTTCCTTTAAACGTTATAGTTTTAAGGTAGACTAAGTCACCTTCCTCGAACTGAATATCCTTCTTGCGCCTATCATTATAGGTTTTATGTCGGTCTTGCGCTATTTTCATTTTAAGCCTAATCTCACTTCTTTCACCAACTTGCACCCAACACAAGGGTGTTCTACATGGCCGCCCATATAATGCTTCATAGGGCGACATCCCAATACTAGCTTGAAAGCTATTGTTGTATGAGAATTCGACCAAGGGAAGATGTTTTTCCCATGATCCACCCCATACCAGCACACATGCTCGCAACATATCTTCCAACGTCTGTATTTTTGATTCAGACTGGACATCTGTTTGCGGATGTCAAACCGTACTCATATTCACCCTGGTTCCTAAGGCTTTTTGGAAAGCTTTCCAGAAGTGTGATGTGAACCGCGGATCCTGATCCGAGACTATGCTTGATGGTACATCATGCAGCCTAACGGTCTCATATATGTACCTTTCCATTATATGCTCAACCCCATATGTTTTCTTTATGGGAATGAAGTCGGCAGACTTTGTAAGTCTATCCACAACGACCCAAATTGCATCCTTCTTTGTTTTGGTCACGGGCAGACCAATCACAAAGTCCATTGCCACATTGTCCCATTTCCATTCCGGAATGGGCAGGTTTTGCAACAGCCCACTCGGCACTTGGTTTTCCGCCTTAGTCATTTGGCAAGTTAGACAGTTAGCAACCTAGTTTGCTACGTCTTTTTTCATTCCCACCCAATGATAATATCGCTTCAAATCATGATACATCTTATTGAGCCTGGGTGGATTGAAAATCTTGACTGGTGCGCTTCTTTTAAGATCTCTTCCTTAAGCTCCTTAGAATCCGACACTGAAACTCGGCCATGGACTATAATCATCCCATTGTTCGAGGTTTCATACTCGGTGTGCTCATTTTCGGCCACCTTTTTCAGATTCTCATCTTGAGGCTGAGCCAATCGGATCCTTGTGAGTAAGTGCGCTTGATTTGCCGCGTCCAAACCTAAAGGTTGCTGATCTTCAGACAAGGCATTCAACCTTAATGTTCTGATCATGCAGCACAATTCTGCTACTTCTTTTCCTTCGTCAACATCAGCTTGTCTTCGACTCAACGCATCGGCCACTTGCTTCGCCTTTCTAGGATGATAGGCGATATCAACATCATAATCTGCTACCAGTTCCATCCACCGCCTTTGCCTTAGGTTCAGCTCAGGCTCGGTGAAGATGTACTTTAAGCTCTTATGATCAATGTATATTTGCACCTTAGCTCCATACAAGTATGACCGCCAAATTTTAAATGCAAATACCACATCTCCAATGGTCATGGGTTGGGTAGTTCCCTTCATGTTTCTGTAATTCCCTTGATGTGTAGGCAATTACTTTTTCTCCTTGCATCAAAACGCATTGCAGCCCAGTTATTGATGCGTCTGTGTAGATCACATAAGGCAGATCTGGTCCTGGTAAGGCTAAAACCGGTGCACTTTTGAGCCTTTCTTTAAGTTCTGCGAAGCTCCCTTCACATTTCTTCGCCCATTTGAATTCCACATATTTTCCCGTTAATTGTGTTAAGAGTTGGGCCAAACTCGAAAATCCTTTAACAAACTTGCGGTAGTATCCCGCAAGCCCGAACAAGCTCTTTATTTCCCTTGCATTCTTCGGTCTTGGCCATTCTTTGATGGCTCTTATTTTCTCCGGATCAACAATCACTATTTGATTCGAGACAATATGTCCAAGGAACCTAATGCTCCTTTTCCAAAAGCTACATTTTCTTAGCTTTGCGAAGATTTGGTGTTCCCTTAGCCATTTCAGCACCACTCTAAAATGTTGTTGGTGCCTTTCCCAATCTCTTGAGTAGACAAGGATGTCATCAATAAAGATTATAACAAAATCGTCTAAACAGTCTCAGAACAGTCCATTCATCATTTTCATGAAGGTTGCCAGAGCATTGGTCAATCTGAAAGGCATCACTACAAACTCGTAGTGGCCATACCTTGTCTGGAAAGCCGTTTTCCTTATATAGGCTGCATCAACTGGAATCTGGTGATATCCAGACGCCAAGTCAATCTTGGAGAACCATGTTGCTCCTTTCAATTGGTCCAACAATTCATCTATCCGGGGTAATGGGTAGTTATTCTTTATAGTCACCCGATTCTGCCTGCGATAGTCGATGCAAAGCCTAAGGCTTCCATCCTTCTTTTTTTAAAAAATAGTATCAGTGCACCCCAAGGTGAACTGCTCGGCCTGATGTACCCCTTACCCAGCAACTCTTCTAGTTGCTTCTTTAACTCGGCCATCTCAGCCGGTGCCATTCTATAAGGTTCCTTGGAGATTGGATTTGTTCTCGGTTCCAGCTCTATTGTGAACGGGTCCGACCTATCTGGTGGTAGCCTAGTTAAATTTTAGAACACATCTTCAAACTCATTCACAACCGGTATATCCTTAATCTCGACATCCGGCCCAACTTCACTCACCAGGATAGTGGTTAGACTATCCTCTCGGCCTGGATTGCTGAAATAACTAGACTTCCCGAGGTAGGCCGGATTCCCTGGAATTCGAGATTTCCCTTCTCTATTCCAAACCGCACCCACCCTTGATGACAATCTATATTTTCCTTATACTTGGCAAGCCAATCCATTCCCAAGACCACCTCATGATTCTCGAGTTGAACAATGACTAAATATGCCGGCATTTCCACGTTACCTATTCTAACAGGAATTTCATGGACCATTCCTTGCGAGAGAATAGTCTGACCACCAGCGGCTCTCACTTTCACTTGAGTTTCGGATGTTTCCTTCACAAACATCCCTTTCCCTATCATATCCGGACTCACAAAATTGTGTGTTGCCCCGGAGTCAAATAGGGTGTGTGTTTCTATACCACCTATCACTAAGGTCCCTACACATTCATTCCCCAGAATGCTAAGTCCCTTCCCAGTTCTTTCGTACCAATTATGCAAATTCAAATATTTTTTAAATTATTCAGGAAAGGTGAGAATGTACCAGTGATCGCATTGAAGTTTGCATCATCGTTCTTTTCCTTTGATAGTTCACAGATTCGCGGCCTACCCGTCTGTTGCCTTTTGGCTTATGGCTACGGCTCATTATTGTCGCGACCTCCTTGGGTGGCCGAGTCTGTGAAAGGTACAAGCCATATTCCTCCTCTAGGTCTTCCTCTATCATAGCCGCCCTTTCCACCAGTTCCGAAACTGAACTAAAGGTCCCAACGGAGCAGTGTACGCGTGTCACGTCCCCGAACTTCACTAGCTCGCGGGATGGTCCATAGCCAAGGTAGGATCCACAAGTTGGGCTATGGAAAGGGGGATGAAAGGACTTAGTTCCTTTCTAGGAAATGCGGACAAAGAGAAAGAGCTATGAACAAGGAGAATCCGAATCGGAAACTTAGCCTTTGGACTCAGAAGGTCCGAATGGCTAAGTAAAAAGATGGAAGGACTTGGGAAAAAATTCATTGAAAAGCTCAAAGGCTTGGATCCAGCTGGGGCAAGCTTAAGGATCGAGCTAAGGTAGCTGAGCCAGCTGAATTTAGCTTAGGCCAGCTCAAGTCAGCTTAGTGATCTCGAGTTAAGTGTCGGCCATCTAAGCCAGCTAGGTGAAATGGAAACTAGCTGGGCAGTTTGGCCGAGCTGGGCAATTGGGCGGTTATGCACAACTCGCACCAGTTCCGGAAATCGCGCTTATTCAAAGAGGCATGAGTGGGCTTGATGGTTTGAGCGGTTACAGGCCAAACTCTATAAAAAGCGCCCAAGGCTCATTTCCGCGCACCAGACACACACAAAAAACTCTCATAACAAAAGTCAAGAAAAAGACAAAGACATTAAGAGAAAGATCGATCGTTGTCTTGGGAAGCATTAATCAACTAGTCTTAAGTGGAAAAACACTTGGGAAGATCATCCTGGTAAACCGATCTCCGTTAGCAAAATGCGTAAATGACTTAGGCTGAGTTCGGATAGAGAAGTGCCAATGAAATGGCTGAATCCGAACCGGACTTACGCCTTGTCCCTTTTCTTTGTATCCGACACTTAAGCCCATAGCCGAGACTAAATGGCTTGAACCATAGTGGTTCACCTGGACCAAGTTCAGTCTGGCTTCTCCTTAAGGAAAATCATCCAACCAACTCAATGTTGCAAAATTCTAGCCTAAGTCCTGTATCATTCGGAAAATGGCTTGGGGAGATCGGGATATCGGATCTAAGTCAAACCGAAGAGAGGAAATCATGGGCCAAATTCCGAACATGAAACAAAAACTTAACTTAAGAATTGACGGGAATAAATGGGTTAAAAACGTGCATATAGACTGAACTGGAAGCATAATTTACACACTAAGTAGCCTAGTGGATTACTTAATCGTTTTGTGGCTTTTAGGTAGGAAAGGGGATTGCAGGAAGAATTTGGTTTAGCATCAGGCTTCGTGGCCGTAAGAAGGATGGTGATTGACTAGGTATTTATGTTAGGATCGTTATGTTAGAAATTGTAATAGCCTATAGTGTAAATAGTCAAGTTATAACAAATCCTAAGTCTAGTTAATAAAAATCCCGTTTATCTAATTCCCTTCCATATTTGAATGAAACTATAATACTTAAAGGCTTAAAAACGAATCTCAGAATAGAACCTCACATGAAAATGACTTAAAACGGCTAAGGCATTGAAAGGAACTAAACTGGCCATAATCACTTAGTGATTCAGCGTGTGATGGCCATTCTAAACTTAGTGTCTGGGATGGGGTGTCACAAGTTGGTATCAGATCATGCTAGATTCTTAGACTAGTGTGTGGGTTATGGGGTATCACCACTCTTCGGCCATGAAGAACTTGTGCTGGTATGTTGCTAAAACCTTACCAAAGATTAAACGTGTTTGTGTAACTGTTTGGTCTTACAGATGGGTAAAAGCGACAAGTCAGAAAAAGGAAGAAGGATAAGTAGCAAGATGTTGATCCAGACACAGTCGCAACAAATGCTGGGAACAAAACCCCAACTAAACCTGTGGTTGGTGGAAAGGAAACTAGGAGTGAAGGAAATAAGACCCCAATCGGACTTGTGGTTGGAGGGAATGAATTGGGTGGCACATCTGCGCCAGGCTTATGCGCAGGAAAGGTGCAAACATGGGTAGGGAATATGGAGATCCATGGTGAAACTATGATCTTGAATCCAACCCCATCTCAAGATGGGTATGTGGAAGAGGTGGGGGAATCCTCCAATGCTGGGAAGGAGGATGATGTGGGTGTGAATGAGAACGATGCAAACAAATAATCGAACTTTTTTGTGGTTCCAACCCGAGCAATGATGTGGAAAGCCATTCTGGCAATGATGGAAGATATCAAGAAGTTGGTTCAAACTCGCATTGCGGGTGAGAATTCACAGTAGGAAAATCCGCTACAATCCTCAAGGCTAAGCCCCTTATTGGTGGGCCAAATGTGGTGAATCATGAAGTGATGGAGATTGTGCCTCCTCCGCCAAGAGTCGCACCAAAGAAAGTGGACTACTTGAGCGTGTTGGATCATATCTTAAGGCTTGAGACCAAGCATTTCACGGGAAGTTTAGATCCAATAGAGGCGGATCAGTCGAGAAGGCGGTCTGGCTAGGAACTTTAGTTCCACATGCTGTCTGGAAGATTACAGGATGGACATTGTGATCCATTTCCTGGAAGGTGATGCGCACAACTTGTGGCTCTCGATGGAAAAACGCAAGGGTGAACAAATTCACACCTTTGCAGATTTTGAACGGGAGTTGAACAAGAAGTTCTTTCCATTAGAAGCATGGGATAAAATTGAATGAGCCTTCCTGGATTTGGTTCAAGGCATAAGAACTGTCCGAGAGTATGAGGAGGAATTCAATCGCTTAAGGAGATATGTGGGAAGGGAGCTTGAAGATAAGCAGGCTCAAGTCCGTCGATTCTGCCGTTGGTGGTCAGACTATGCTCTCGCAAGGAATGGTTCGTGAAATTCCCGTTAGAAATAGGTAACATGGAAATGCTGACAGATTTAGTCATTGCTCAACTCGAGAATAATGAGTTATATTGGGAATGGATTGGCTTGCCAAGTATAAGGCAATATAGATTGTCATCGAGGGCGGGTACGGTTCGGAATAGAGAAGGGTATTCTTGAATTCTAGGGAATCCGACCTACCTCAGGAAGTCTAGTTGTTTCAGCAATCTAGGCTGAGAGGATGCTGGAGAAAGGATGCGAGGCATACCTAGCCACTATTACGGTGAGTGAAGTTGGGCCGAATGCCGAGATTAATGATATACTGGTTGTGAACGAGTTTGAAGATGTGTTCTGAACCTTGATTAGGCTACCACCAGATAGGTCGGACCCATTCACAATAGAGCTGGAATCGGGAACAAATCCAATCTCCAAGGCACCTTATAGAATGGCACCGGCTGAGATGGCTAAGTTAAAGAAGAAACTAGAAGAGTTGATGGATAAGGGGTACAGTAAACCGAGCAGTGCACCTTGGGGTGCGCCGGTATTGTTTGTTAAAAAGAAGGATGGAAGCCTTAGGCTTTACATCGACTATCGTGGGTTGAATAGGGTGACTACAAAGAATAAGTACCCTTTACCCCGGATAGATGAGTTGCTGGATCATTTGAAAGGAGCAACGTGATTCTCCAAGCTTAACATGGCGTTTGGTTATCACCAAATTCTAATCAATCCAGCGGATATAAGGAAGACGACATTCCAGACAAGGTATGAACACTACGAGTTTGTGGTAATGCCTTTCGGATTGACCAATGCACCGACATCCTTCATGAAAATGATGAATGGACTGTTTCAAGACTATTTAGACGAGTTTGTCATAATCTTCATTGATGACATCCTTGTCTACTAAAGAGATTGGGAAAGGCACCAAGAGCATTTGAGAGTGGTGCTGAAACGGCTAAGGAAACACCAACTCTTTCCAAAGCTAAGAAAATGTAGCTTTTGGAAAAGGAGCATTGGGTTCCTTGGACATATTATCTCGGATCAAAAAGTGATGGTTGATCCCGAGAAAATAAGAGCCATCAAAGAATGGCCAAGACCAAAGAATGCAACGGAAATAAAGAGCTTCCTCGAACTTGCGGGATACTACCACAAGTTTATTAAAGGATTTGCAAGTATGGCCCAACCCTTAACACAATTAACGGGAAAAAATGTGGAATTGAAACGAACGGAGAAATGTGAAGGGAGCTTCACGGAACTTAAAGAAAGGATCACAAGTACACCGGTTCTAGCCTTACAAGAACCAGATGTGCCTTACACATCAAGGCAATTACGGAAACATGAAGGGAACTACCCAACCCATGACCTGGAAATGGGAGCTGTGGTATTTGCACTTAAAATCTGGTGGTCATACTTGTATGGAGCCGAGGTGAAAATATACACTAATCATAAGTGCTTAAAGTCAATCTTCACCCAGCCTGAACTGAACCTAAGGCAAAGGCGGTGGATGGAACTGGAAACGGATTATGATGTTGATATAGCCTATCATCCTGGAAAGGCGAATAAAGTGGTCGATGCGTTGAGTCAAAGACGGGCTGATGTTGATGCAAGAAAAGAAGTAGCGGAATTGGGCTGCATGATCATGACATTAAGGTTGAATGCCCTGTCTGATGATCAGGAACCTTTGGGTTTGGACGCGGAAAATCTAGCGGACTTACTCACAAGGATACGATTGGCTCAGGCTCAAGATGAGAATCTGCAAAAATAGCCAAAAATGAGCAGACAGAATATGAAACTTTGAACAATGGGACGATTATAGTCCATGGCCTAGTTTTAATGCCGAATTATAAGAAGCTTGATAAGATGTATCGTGATCTGAAGCGATACTATCATTGGGTGGGAATGAAAAGGGATGTAGAGAACTGTGTTGCTAAGTGTCCAACTTGGCAACTGGTTAAGGTAGAAAACCAGGTGTTGAGTGGGATGCTTCAAAACCTTCCTATTCCGGAATGGAAATGGGACAATGTGGCAATGGACTTTGTGACTAAACTGCCCATGATCAGGACAAAGAAGGATACAATTTGGGTCGTTGTGGATAGACTAACAAAGTCCACCCACTTCATTCCCATAAAGAAAACGAATGGAGTTGAGCACATAGCGGGCAGGTACGTAGATGAGATCGTTAGGCTGCATGGTGTGCCATCAAGTATAGTCTCGGATTGGGATTCACGGTTCACATCATACTTATGGAAGATTTTCCAAAACGCCTTAGGAACAAGGGTGGACATGAGCACGGCTTACCATCCGCAGACAGATGGCCAGTCTGAACGAACAATCCAGACATTGGAGGACATGCTGCGAGCATGCGTGCTGGAATGGGGCGGATCATAGAAAAAACATCTTCCCTTGGTCGAATTCTCATACAACAATAGCTTTCAAGCTAGTATTTGGATGTCGCCTCATGAAGCATTATATGGGCGTCCATGTAGAACACCTTTCTGCTGGGTACAAGTTAGTGAAAGAAGTGAGATTGGCCCAAAAATTGTTGAAGAAAAAACAGAGAAGATTAAATTCTTGCGGCTTAAATTGAAAGAAGCCCAGGACCGGCATAAAAACTATGCCGATAGGCGCAAAAAGGATATACAATTTGTGGATGGAGATTTAGTCCACCTTAAAACTATCACGTTGAAAGGAAGGGCAAGAACATCAAAGCATACGAAATTAAACTCAAGGTACATGGGTCCTTACTAAGTTATAGAAAAAGTTGGGGCAGTTGCATACAAGCTAGACTTGCCACCCGAAATGGAAGCATTCCATAATTTTTTCCATGTGTCCCAACTCTGAAAGTGCTTGAGGGATCAGGAAGAAGTAATTGCCGAACCCCCAACAAACCTAAGGAAAAACTTGACCATCGAAGCTATTCAAGTTCGGACCATAGATCGAATGGATAAAGCAAAAAGGAGAAATAAGATAAAGATGGTCCAGATACTTTGGGAATGTGATGGGAAGGAAGAGAAAACGTGGGAAACTAAAGGAAAAATGCAAGCCTAGTTCCCAAGTATGTTCAAGGAAGCATACAAGCACCAAGAATTTGAATCGGATTCGAGGGCGAATACATTTCAAGGAGGGGGGAGACTTGTCACGTCCCCGAACTTCACTAGTTCGCTGGACGGTCCATAGCCAAGGTAGGATCCGCAAGCTGTGCTATGGAAAGGGGGATGAAAGGACTTAGTTCCTTTCTAGAAATGCGGACAAAGGGAAATAGCTATGAACAAGTAAAAAGATGGAAGGACTTGGGAAAAAATTTGTTAGAAAGCTCAAAGGCTCGGATCCAGTTGGGGTAAGTTGAAGGATCGAGCTAAGGTAGCTGAGCCAGCTGAATTTAGCTTAGGTCAGCTCAAGTCAGCTCAGTGATCTTGAGTTAAGTGTCGGCCAGCTGAGCCAGCTAAGTGAACTGGACACTAGCTGGGTAGTTTGGCCAAGCTGGGCAGTTGGGCGGTTGGGCAGTTATGCACAACTCACACCAGTTTGGGAAATTGCGCCTGTTCGAAGAGGCACAAGTGGGATTGATGGTTTTTGAGTGGTTACGGGCCAAACTCTATAAATAGATCGCCCAAGGCTCATTTCCGCGCACAGGACACACACAGAAAACTCTCAAAACAAAAGTCGAGAAAAATACGAAGGCATTGAGAGAAAGATCAATTGTTTGCTTGGGAAGCAATAAGAAACCGAGTCGAAGTGGAAAAACGCGTGGGAAGATCAGCCTAGTAAAACGATCTCCGTAAGAAAATGTGCGTAAAGGACTTAGGCTAAGTTCGAATAGGGAAGTGCTAGTGAAACGGCTGAATCCGAACTGGACTTACGCCTTGTCCCTTCTCTCTGTATCCGACCCTTAAGCCCATAGTCGAGACTGATTGGCTTGAACTGCGGTGATTCACTGGGACCAAGTTTAGTCAAGCTTCGCCTTAAGGAAAATATCCAACCAACTCAATGTTGCGGAATTCTAGCCTAAGTCCTGGATCATTCAGAAAATGGCTTGGGGAGATCGGAATATCTGATCAAAATCAAACCAATGAGAGGAAATCATGGGCCAAATTTTTAACATGAAGAAAAAACTTAACTTAAGAATTGACGGGAATAAATGGGTTAAAAATGTGCATATAGACTAAACTGGAAGCATAATTTACGCAATAAGTAGCCTATTAGATTACTTAATCATTTTGGGGCTTTCAGGTAGTAAAGGGGATCGTGGGAAGGATTTAGCTTAGCATGAGGCTTTGTGGCCGCAAGAAGGGTGGTGATTGACTCGGGATTGATGTTAGGATCGTTATGTTAAAACTTGTAATAGCCTATAGTGAAAACAGTTAAGTTGTAACGAATCTTAAATCTATTTAATAAAAATCCCATTTATCTATTTCGCTTCCGCATTTAAATGAAACTCTAATACTTAAAGGCTTAAAAACGAATCTCATAATATAACTTCACATGAAAATGATTTAAAAACGGGTAAGGCATCAAAATGAACTGAACTGGCTGAAATCACTTAGTGATTCAGTGTGTGATGGCCGTTCCGGACTTAGTGTCTGGGATGGGGCGTCACAACGCGGATCTCAACCTTTAGTCCATGGAAGAACCGACGAACTTGAGCCTGTTCGTCTTCCAGTTCCCTTCCTACATATTGCCTTAAGTGATTGAATTCTTCCGCATACTCCCGGACGGTTCTTCAGCCTTGAACAAAATCCAAAAAGACGCATTCGAGTCTATCCCATGCTTCTGATGGGAAGAACTTCTTGTTGAACTCTTGTCCAAAATCCCTAAAGGTGTGAATCTATTTACCCTTGCGTTTTTCTACTGAGAGCCACCACTTGTGCGCATCACCTTCCAGGAAATGGATCGCGATGTTCTTCCTGTAATCTTTCGGGCAGCATGTGGAACTAAATTCCTAGCTAGATGGCTTCTCCATTGATCCGCTTCTATTGGATCTGGACTTCCCGTGAAGTCCTTGGTTACAAGCCTTGAGATATGCTCCAACACGCTCAAGTAGTCGACTTTCTTTGGTGCGACTCTTGGCGGAGGAGGCAAAATCTCCATCACTTCATGGTTCACTACATTCGGCCCACCAGTAAGGGGCTGAGCCATGAGGATTGGAGCGGACTGTTCTTCACCCGCAGTGCAAGTTTCTACCAACTTCTTGATATCTTCTGTCATTGCTAGAATGGCTTTCCACATCATTGCTTGGGTCGGAGCCGCAACAAAGTCCGCTTATTTTTTTGCATCGTTCTTATTCAAACCTGCATCATCCTCATTTCCAGCATTGGAGGATTCCCTCACTTCTTCCACATACCCACCTTCGGATGGGGTGGGATTCACGATCCTGGTTTAACCATGGATCTCCACGTTCTCTACCCGTGTTTGCACCGTCCCCGCGCCTAAGCCTGGCGCAGAGGTGCCTCCCAATTAATTTCCTCCAACCACATGTCCGGTTGGGGTCTTGTTTCCTTTATTGCTAGTTTCCTTTTCACCAACCACATGTCCGGTTGGGGTTTTGTTATCAAAATTTATTGTAACCGTGTCAGGATCAACATCTTACTACTTATCCTTTTTCATGACTTATTGCTTTTATCCATATGTAAGATCAAACCGTTACACAAACACGTTTAATCTTTTGCAAGGACTTAGCGACATACCATCACGAGTTCTTCACGGCCGAAGAGTGGTGATCCCCAAAAACCCACACATTAGTCTAAGAATCTAGCATGATCTGATACCAACTTGTGACGCCCCATCCCGGACACTAAGTCCGGAAAGGCCATCACACGCTGAATCACTAAGTGATTCTGGCTAGATCAGTTCATTTTAATACCTTAGCCATTTTTAAGTCATTTTCATGTGAGGTTCTATTCTGAGATTCGTTTTTAAGCCTTTAAGTATTATAGCTTCATTTAAATGCGGAAACAAATTAGATAAACGGGATTTTTATTTAATAGACTTAAGATTCGTTACAACTTGACTATTCGCACTATAGGCTATTACAATTTTTAATATAACGATCCTAACATAAATCTCGAGTCGATCACTACCCTTCTTGCGGCCACGAAGCCTCATGATAAGTCAAATCCTTCCCGCGATCCTCTTTACTACCTGAAATCCACATAACGATTAAGTAACCCAACATGCTACTTAGTGCGTAAATTATGCTTCCAGTCCAGTCTATGTGCACGTTTTTACAATTCTTAAGTTAAGTTTCTGTTTTTATGTTTGGAATTCGGCCCATGATTTCCTCATTTCGGTCTAGCTTGGATCGGATTTTCCAATCTCCCCAAGCCATGTTCCGAATAATCCAGGACTTATGCTAGAATTCCTCAACATTTAATGGGTTTGATGATTTCCCTTTAAGGCGCAGCCATTCTGAACTTGGTCCTGGCGAATCACCACGGTTCAAGCCAATCAGTCTCGACTATGGGTTTAAGGTTCAGATATAGAGAAGAGAGACAAGGCGTAAGTCTGGTTTGGATTCAGCCATTTCACTGGCATTTCCCTATCTGACTTAGCCTAAGTCGTTTATGCACCTTTGCTCGCGGAGATTGATTTACCAGAGTGATCTTCCCAAGCGTTTGTCCACTTTGGCCCGGTTGCTTAGTGCTTCCAAGCCAACGATTGATCTTTCTCTGAATGCCTTAGTATTTTTCTCGACTTTTTATTTAGAGATTTTTTATGTGTAATGTTCTGGTGTGCGGAAAATGAGCCAAGGCGCTGTATTTTTATAGTTTGGCCCGTAACCGCTTAAAACCTCCAAGCCCACTCATGGCTCTTTTAACAGGCACGTTTGACCAAACTGGTGCGAGTTGAGCATAACCGCCCGACTGCCCAGCTCAGCCAAACTGTCCAGCTAGTTCTAGTTCACTTAGCTGGTTTAGCTAGTCTGAGCTAGCTTAAGCTGGACTGGGCTGGACTGAGCTGATCCGAGCTACAATCCAGCTGAACCAGCTACCTTAGCTATATCTTTGAGCTTCTTCCAGCTAAGTTCGGTCCATTGAGCTAACACTTGATTCCTTACTTGCCATTTGAACGTTATATGTTCAATGGCTAAGTTTACATTCGGATTCCCCCTTGTTGGCATCTCCTAGAAAGGAACTAAGTCCTTTCATCCCCCTTTCCATAGCCAAGCTTGCGAATCTTACCTTGGCTATGGACCGTCCCGCGGACTAGTGAAGTTCGGGGACGTGACAACATCTCAAGCTCTGCCCAAAGAGCTCTAAACCTTCCAAAGTGCTTGGTGAACTCTAAATCCTTTTGAGTAAGGTCATTAATTGCTTTCTTGACCTCAAACACTCTGCTAATATTAGACTGATTACCATACACTTTATAAAATGTATCCCGTAAATCTTTAGAAGATTCACAATAGAAGTATACTTCAAGTATTGCTAGATCCAAAGAGCTTTGAATGATTCCTAGAACCATTTGATTTTCTTGAAAGCTTTTATCCTCCTCAACACTAGTGTCCTTTTGAACACCTTTTTGGTCTAACTTTGAGGATACCTCTTTTGAAACATATCTCCATAAGTCTTCACCACCAAGAGATGTCTATATGGTCCTAGACCATAAAAGATAATTCACACCTTTTAAAACCACATGAACATTCACACTCTTTGAGTTATCCATGTGAGCAGTTTAAAACAGACTTTAAAAGAAAAATAGACCAAAATGTAGAAACCAGAGAGAAAGAGAATATAACCAATGAGAATGATTAAAAACTAGAGAGAATGAGCGGAAGATTGAGGTATTTAGGAGCTTTTAAGCTATAATACCATGTTAGAATATGTGATTTAGAGTTATGAAGAAGATGAAGAAAAACCAGAATGGAGAAGAATGGTGCAGAAAATAAGAGAGAAGAAGGGGAAGAATAGAATTCCCATTGCTTTGATTAGTATCGAAATTACAACATATAAAGATGAAGTTTGGACTTCAAAATACATAAGTGGAATGATTTACAATTTTAGCCAAGTTTGGACAGTCCCAAAAATGGTAAAAGTGCTGAGTTGATGGCTGATTGAACATGGAGCAAACCAGAATGTTCTAGACAATAACAGTCACCCATTTAGCTCTTGGATAATGGTCTACAACCAATAATGCTTATGTCCACTTTCAACGGCTAGCTTAGCATTTCAAATCATCTAGAAGTCTTCAAATCATGTGTAAAACCAGTTGAACTAGACTTAAGTATTTCTTTTGCATATACACGTTTGAATCCTTGATCTTTAATACATCTTGATCTTGATTCATTATTTTCAACATAGAACCTTCTTTATTTCATAACTTAATAAGAAGGACATGGAAGACCTCAAGTACTTATTTGATCCTTTTGTGGTATATTTCCGGCCATTTTAGCTGATGCTTTTGAATATTGATATGGCTTCATCTTTCTTTGTTTTAGTATAAAGCGATTGAAAGGAGGAGAGAGATGAAATAATGAACCCTGGGTGAGTAATCAAATGGTATGCATGAATGTTCTTCATTGTTAATTTGTTTTTTTCTTTTGGCTGATTTGAATAGTCGAGGCAAAATGCTTGGAACGAGAAATTGTAAGCGCAGACACATAACGTAAGAATTATTATGATTCTTTAGAATTTAATGCTTTCTGAATCACTTAACCCCTAACAGTTATATCCATGGAGGGAGGTTATATTTTCAGAAAATATATTATAAAAAGCTGAAAATTTTGGGTGTTGTTCAATTATTTCATTTTATATTTTTATTTAACTTAATTGCTATTTTTACCAGTTTGAGAAGCTTAGTTATAAACAGTACTGGACATTCGTGTTTCACTTCAGGTAATTGGGATCTAATTATATGAAATCAAAATAGAAACATAGTATTTTAGCTCGGGTTCGAGTCAGGTTTATTCAAGCTTGTGTCGGGTTTTGTTTTTTTTACCAAAATCCGACGTGGAACTGAGACATTTACGGTTCAAAGTCAACATGTTGTAGTAGCAAAACAAGAGGTAAAAAAGGCAAAGGAAGTTCAATAACTGGTGGATCTAGCATAAACCCAAATGACAACTGATAAATTATACAAAACTCGCTTTAATTTTAGTCAAAAGTTGGTTCTACATATCATGCACCAAATTCAACAAAAAATGAATTAAAAAAACTCAAACATATCTTGCTCAACATGCAACCCATGTCGAGCCATTGGATTGCTACAGTAAACTCAAACATACCTTGTTCAAACCTTAGTTTTGTTTGTTAAATATCATGTAGAAAACTTGAACGAATTTAAAATTCACACTAACATTATGTGTTATTTTGGACGTGGACCCAATTGGCCTACCACTTTAGCTGTTCATCACTTCGTCCTACTATTATTCTTCTCTGCCCACTTCTCACATTCTCACTTCTCGTATATGCATTTCTTAATTAACACGTAACTTTTTCTTAACTTGATGTAGTGTGAATATTAAATTCGTTCAAGTTTTCTAGGAAAGATACTATAAAGTCTTCTTACAAATTTATTTCCATTTACATCATTCAAAAGTAAAAATGAAAATCAAATAATACTATAAAAAAATACAATGTTTTGGTGATTGTTGATTCGAATTATCACTGTTGTCGTGCTTTTAGAAAAGTCAAGATTATCGTAGAAACTCACCTTTTTAGTATTATTTGGACGACAAAGAGTTTAGCATTCTGCATGTAAACCAAGAAAATTTTGTCTCATAATCTGTTGATCTCTTTCGAGCCCTTAAATTTAACAAAGATTGATCGTCTCTAACAGGTTATGCTCAAAATCTAAATGATGCAATTTGCTCAACTCGTGGAACCGGTCAATAACTACAGGAAACACAATTTGGATGCTTTTAAGATCGAAAAGTCTGTCATGAAAGAAAAATTTATTTTAAAAATTAAAATAAAATCATATTATAAAAATGTATAATTTTTTACGTTATAGTTATAGTGTTAATTGTTTACTATATTTCAACAAAAACTTCTTTGTACAAAAATAATTCAAAAAGAAATTAGAAGATAAAACGAATACAAGAAAAGGTAGGAAACATATAATTTAATAAGTTAAAATAGAGCCTTGAATGAAGCAAAAGTTAAGTATCAATGGTTTTAGTTTAATTATGAGCACCATACCCATTTTGGAGAAAATCCACGTTTCTGCCTCTATCATGCGGTATGATTGTGAATTTGTGAGTAAATTATAGATGATTGACTTTTTGATATTCAAGATAAGCAAAGCACAAAATGTACAAAACTGACAACAATGTCATCGATTTATCTCTATCTAGATATTGTCCACAATATTTAAGAAAATAATTGAATAATCAAATATAATTTTCCCACAAAACGCGTGAGATTTTTCCTAGTATATATATATATATATATAGTGGACCTCTTGATGAATTTATGTGAGAGATAAGTGGATTGTGGATGATATGCTCTTAAATTCAAAGACCATTTTTACTTTGCAATTCGAGATGAGAGATCTAGAGCTTGTGTTGATATCGGGTTTGTAACCCGATGAAAAGCCCACTTGGATCAAGGCCCATATGCATCAAATCATTTGAAAGTCAACGACGAGTTGGGCCTCGAAGAAGGAAGTCTCGGCCCACGTGCGAAGCCCAATTAAAACTAATATAAATTAAGGTTAATTGATATATTCTTAGTATAATATATGTGTATTCATTTTCAATAACCTATAAAGAATACTTTCAACAAGCTAAAGATCCACATATGATAGTTTAACCTAATGAATATCAATTGTTAAACCGTTGATTCAACAGTTGACGTCGTCTGTGGGGAATCAAACGATCTCACTACGTCACATCGATACTCCGTGTTGGCCTTTTCCTCTTACGCCTTATTTTGCAGCAATCAGGAGGGCTAGAGATCGAAACGACGAAGAAACAAAACACGGGATGACGAATGACGGAATAGGGGACACTCTCCTTACAGATGACCAAAACCAAAACCCCTCGAATATTCAGTAGCAGATCGAACACGGGACGTAGCCATAGGTGTGGACGGTGAGAAGGACCACGAAAAACAACCGGAAGGATAAGAGTCGGACGAGGAGGATAATAGACCAAAGAAACGACTCAACTCCACAAGACGTAGTGAAACTCATGGCTAGCCAGATGGAGGAAACAAGAAAACTCCAAGAAGAGTCCTAGGACCTGCGATTAAAACTCGACAGTTTGTCCGTCTTGGTTGATGAAAGATACATCCGCATCGTGAGTAAACCGTTATTCGGTGCATTCAACTCGACACCAGAAATGACACCTTGGACCATAGCCGCAACACCGAGATATCAAAGTCAGCCCGATCTAATCAATTCCCAAAGAATGTATGGGAACGCCATCATCGAGCTGCAATAGATTCGAAACCAAATAAGAAAATATGAGCTCGTAGGTACACCGTGCAACCAATTCGACACCAGATATCAAAAAAGTACTTGAGGAAACATAAAGGACACCTCTAACCAGGATTGCCGAGATACCGAAACGGCGCTTAACAATTATTAAGTTTACCCCATACATTGGGAAGAGTGATGTGGTTTAATACCTGACTGCGTTCACCATTGCTATGGACGAGCTTAATTCAATCCAGAAGAACGAGACGCTGTCATCTCTCAGCTATTCGTGGAAAATCTATCAAGACCAGCCATGACATGTGTTTCTCGCCTAGAGGCCAATTCTGTCGATAGCTTCCAGCAGTTGTCAATAATGTTTATTAAACACTACTCGATCTTCATCGCTAAGAAGGCCACAACTACCGATCTATGGACGCTGTCCCAGGGGCAAAAGGAGTCATTCCACACCTTTCTTGATAGGTTAAAAGAAGTTGTGGCTCGTATACTAATAAATGACCAGGGAGCTATTGCCGCACTGCTAAACGCATTATGGTATGACTCCATTTTCAAAGACGAGATACTGATTAACTCTCCAAAATACGCTAGAAGACGCACAAAAAAGCATCAAACATCGAAGCCGCATAACAAGGCGTAGGAGTAGGGATCGATTGGAATCCCCATTTGGCGAGATCCTCAGACAATATTTTTGCCTCAAATTCAACGCATTGAACAACGAGGCAGAATACGATGCACTCCTAGCTGGACTACGCCTCAAAAAGAAGCTCAGCTCTCATGATGTTCATGCCTTTTGAGACTCCCAACTTGTCGCTAACCAATTCAGTGGGTAGTACGAAACTAAGAATGATCTAATGAGTAGGTACAAACAACTGGATGAGGAGAAGGCAGGAGAGTTTGAAGGCTTCGATCTAACAAAAATCCCGTGAGATGATAATCACTTAGCCGCCTTGGCGAACATGGTACCCGTAAACGATAGACAATTTTGACGTACTATCCTGATCGAAAGCATTCACACCAAGCATCACTATCGCAATGATCATCATAATCGACAACCTTTTGAGGTATCGGTGCCTAGCTCGACGAAATATAACTAGACAGGAGAAAGGACATAACAGATTATATACTAAGGGGGATTAAGCCAGATGACAAGTGGAAAGAAAGGTGCATACAAGTAAAGGAATCATGGTATATAACTCTCGTCGGAAAATTGTACCGACGGACCACCTAAGGGATTCTCCTTAGATGCATTAACAGAGATGAGATACAACATGTACTGGCTTAGCTACATGAAGCTTATGGGGGACGCCACTCAGGCGGGCGATGTCTAGCTCTTAAGATAAAAACATGGTTATTACTGGCTGACGATGTTGAGATATATGCTGCCAAATCCGAAATGTGCCAAAAGAATGGACCGATAAACCACGCACAAACTGAATGCTTAAACACATCTATGAATATGAAGTGGGCCAAAAATGTGGTAGGATTATTCCCAGTGGCATCAGGACAAAAATTACATGCTCGTAATCACAAATTATTTTAACAAATAAGTCGAAGCTGTCAAGTGTAAACACGTGCAGGAACCAACACAAGACGACACTTAGCCATAGAAATATTATCAATATGTTGTAACAAAACATTTTCCAGTTATGAGCAATCAGAGGTACAAGCTTTCAATTGGAAAATTATCATCTGCCAACATGGTATCTTGTACGAAATTGTCACCGACAATGGCACTAATTTTTGTTCTAAACAAATAAAAAAAAATTGTGCCAGGTCACAAACAGTCTTTGACATGATGATTTATACCTACGATGAAACCAAAATTAACAAGTTTTTCTCTACATGTTACCTTTCAGATGGAAAATCAAGCTCAATCATTTCACGTCCAGATACCTGCAAGGAAACAGACAAACCGAGACAATAAACAAATCCATCATCGACGGATTGAAGAAGAGATTGGAATAAAAAAAAAGATTGTGGGCTGGCGAGCTTGAAGCTGTCTTGTGGTCATACAGAACCACACCAAGGTAGTCCACCAACCAAACTATAGCGTGCAGCTTGTGGCGAATCAAGCTACCCGAGAACAAAGATGCAAACAATAACATACTATTGGACTCCTTCGACGATGTCGAAAAATTACGTGACTGAGCCCTCATATGGATGCAGGCCTATCAGCATGCCGCAATGAGGTATTACAACATAGGTGTGAAACAGAGGAGATTCAACGAAGGAGACCTAGTCCGGGGAATGAGTAATAGTAAGATTTTCAGTGCTTTACTACTTCAATTCCCTAATGCACTATCATTGTCATTGCAACATATAGGATTTATCAATCCAAATGGGTGAGGTATTAACCACTCTAGATATGATCATATTCCATTAATTTAAGCCAAGAAATTAAAAAAATTTAACTAGCAATCCTAAACAAACAAAACAGACATAAGAAATAAATGCATAAACAAGACATAAGAAGATAAACAATATGCAAAACAAGTGAGTAAATGAGACCGGAATAGAATCATAATATGAAAGTTCCTAAATATGGGGATAATATATCAATGATCCTCCTAAACATACCTAGATTTTTAACATACCTCAATCATGAGCTAATCCTTAGACAATAGATTCAAAAATAATCATATTCAATCTATTGAAAAATGATCTCAAGCTAAGCAATATCTAAACCTAACTCTTGTAAACGGAACACTACCTAGCAGGCATGAAGAAAAAATCTATTAAATCTAATAAACACCCTAAACAACCAATATCTTGGGATAAGAATGTAAATCTCTGAAATTACTTGGTTCAAGCATTTCATCAAACACCTTATGGGCGTGGAAATGCCTAAGATCATCATATTTTAATTGATGTGAAAGAAATCAGCACTAAGAGCAATGAAACATAAAGGATCTATATATAAACAAGCTTAAGCATCTAGGAGATCAAAGATTCAACACAAATCTACCCCATCCTCAAGAACATATGAACTACTCATAACTCATGAAGAACACAAACCCAGAAAACGAAATAGATGTGTATATTATAAATATCATGCTAAAACTAGTGAGAATAACAAGTATGATAGGCATATATGAAGTAGATTCCAAGATGAATGATGAAACTTTGAAGAACATTCAAGAACACAAACCAATAATTTGGTGCATAAACCCAGAAAATCACATACATCAGATATTCATATATTGAAAGATATCATCCAAATTATTATGAACAATGAAGTGCATAAAACAGAGAGAAAATAACATACAAAATAATGCATAAGTTAAATTGGGGGAAACGTTAGTGTTTATATAGCTAATCTTAAATCTTAGTTCTTCAGAAAACGCGTTTGGCTCGGCCATAAACCGATTTGAATCGCCGAGCTATCATGTTTTGGTTTAAGGATGAGATTGAGCTTGGCCCACGGCCGAGCTTGATGGCCGAACTAAGAAGTTCTTGTCTTCGGATGAAGTTAGACTTGGCCCACAGCTGAGCTTGATGGCCAATCTAGAGAAGTCTGGTGCGGCTTGGAAGTTGAACTCGGTTGATGGTCGAGCTAGAGAAGTCTGGTGCGAATTGGCCAATGGCCGACTTCTATGTATGAGTGATGGTCTTGGCTGATAATCGAGTGTTTGGCTTGGCTACCGTCCATGTCGAATGTCCATGCCATGACTTCTCCTTCTTTATCTTGTCCATTATAATCTAAAAGCTTCCTAAGTACCTGAAATATCTCCAAAATGTAATATGTATGCACTACTAATGCAAAACTATCCTAAATATGCAAAGTTTCTAAGTAAGACCATGGATGCAACATTTGGATAACAAATGTAAAAGTGATGATAAATGCATAGTTAAAACACGTAAAATACAGAGATATCAACTCCCCTAAACTAAATAGTTACTTTCCCTCAAACAAGTAACTCAATAGCATGGAAAAGAAGTTTGAAAATGGAAATTCAGAACCAAAATGTACTGATAACCTAGACCACATCAATGTCTAATTTAATAGTTCTAGAATGTAAACTAATCTTATCTTACTTAAAAATCTTATCCATACTCATCAAAGCTCAATTCATATCAACTTACACATGCTTTCAAATCCATTTATCCCTTAAACATTCATTTAACGGAATCCATGAATCAAGTTATGCATAATTAATGAACTCATTTGGCAAAATGACTGGTTAAGAGATGAAGATGGTCCCTTCATGCAATGGTTAAAATTTTCAAACATGGATCACTTAAATTGTGAATGAGCTTTAGTAGAATGCTAAAGGTAAGAACTAATTGATTTATACAAGAATAGAATTCCATCTACCCAGAATCATACAAGGTGATAGCTTTCATTTCTAAACCCAATGGCATATCCTATTTCTAACTTTTTAGCCCAAATCAATCATCTTAGTTCACATTTCCTTTTTCACCTTCTCTTTTACAAATCCTAGGAGAGGTTTTTTCTTTATCAACTTCTACTGAATTGGTGTTTTTCTTATTTTAGCGCCTATCGTTTCGATTTCTTTTCATTCTTTCATAACTTCTTAGGCTTTTGCCTCTTCTTTTTCACTTCTTCTGTTTTTTCGCAAAACCATGCTTTACATTTCATTGCCCCAAATCCTTTCTTTTCCTTCTTCTCCTAAGAACTCATAACCATTTTCCATTTTCAATCATCCCAAATACTCAGAATCAAATCCCACTTAGTCATATCTAGTCCAAATAGCGTGAACTAGAACTACATGAAATTGCATTCCTTTCAGTTCAAACCTAACACTTTCTGCCAAGCTCATTCCAGAAAAAGACCTTATACTTAGTAATATATGAGTGGTTTAAAAGAAGACCGGTTTGAGGTGGAGAATCTACTTGGACTAACAAGAGTGGAAAAATGGTGAAAGATAATCTAAGCATATATAATATCATGATGTTTCTGCATTTTAGTGGTTTTAGGAAGTCATTTAACATCATTTTAGGGTCATGTAGTTGTAAATATGTTGCATCCATAGACTTTATTAGTAAGTTTGCATGTTTTAGGAAGTTTTACATTAGCACTTGCATACATATGCATTTTGGAGATTTTTCAGGACTTTCAGGAGTTTTCAAAAAGTAAATGAAAATTTGGACAAGGAGAAGGGAAAGGAAGAGCCAAGCCCAAAATGACGAAGTTGAATCAAACAAGGTGTCGAGACAAACCAAAACTGGCTCGAGTAACGGGCCAAGTAGCTCGATCATCACCATCGAGCCGCATCTTCACTGCTCGATCAACCCGTCCCGGACCAGACTTCATGGCTCGATCGTCCCAGCCAACATCGCCATCGAGCCATCAAGGCGACCATCGAGCCAAAACTTCTTTGGCTCGATCACACCATTACGGCCGCCTCGAAAACTTTGTCCTAGCCGAAGCACCATCGAGCCTAAACTTTTTTGGCTCGATCACCTCAGCTTGCCGGTTTGATCACCATCGAGTCAAGTGATCGAGCCACCTCCATTTTACCTTGATCACTCTCCTTGGCCGCCTCTACCTCCAGCTCGAGCCCAAGCAATTCCGACCAGACTAACTTCGAATCAGGATGGACCAGACCCAAGACCCATTTTAATCATTGTTTTTTGTCTTTTATGCGTTTTAGGGCTTTTCTATGAACACTATAAAAGCCCTAAAACGCCTCAACTTCGAAAAAGCTTTTCTTTGTTCCATTTTTAGCTTTTGTCTTAGGTTTAATTTTCTCTCTACTTTGTTCTTGATGTTCGTCATGTTCTAACCCTATATTTTGATTAAGATTATGTTTATCTTTAGTTTTCATCATTTTCATGCTTAGATTAGGGCTGTGAACTATATGGTGCATGTTGATCGACATTTTTATGCTTTTAATCTAGTTTTTACCTTGATCAATTTCTCTGTTTTTGCTACTATTTTATTGATACTCTGTTTTTCTGGGTTAGTGTTCTTGGTGTTCACCATCTTTGACTTTTGATCTTCATGTCTTCTTAGTAGCTATGCTTTCATGTTTTACTGATTTTGCACCAAACATGTGTAGTGAGTAGTTACCTTAGGTTCCTGAGGATAGGGTAAACTAGTGTTGATGTCTTGTTCTTTATGGGTGCCTAAGTTGATTTGCATCTAGATCCCTTCTGTTTCATTGCTCTTCATACTAATTTCTTTATGAACAACTGAAATCTGATAATAGGTATTTCAGCACCTAGAAGGTGTTTAATGAAATACCCTAACATGTTAATTTCATATATTTTCACATCATAGCCTAAGATATTAGATGTTTAGGGTGCTTATTGGCTTTAGTAGATTGGTTCATCGTGCCTGCTAAGTAGTGTACCGTTAATGAGAGTTAGATATAGTGATTGCTTGGCTTGAAACCATTTACCAAGACATTCGACTTGGTTGCATATGAGTATGCTGTCTAGGGGTTAGCTCATTGTTTGAGGTATGTAGGTCTTGAGGTAGTACAGGAAAGGATCTCTAGTCATTTGGATATGGACTACCTGATGGAAACACGGTTTACAGTGGGGAGCTTAAACTCCCAATTCTGTTATCTGTTTCATCTGACGTTCCTCACCAAAGGAATCTTCCTACTCCAAACCTGCAGGTGGACTGCTTTTGACAGAGTTGAGAATCTTGAATTTTGCCACGACGTCTACAACACAAAGGGAATCATCTCAACAATGAAACCTCTGGGATCCTGTTCTGACCACCTTTGGGCCCTCTACGTAGACGACCACTCGCTTAACTAGGGGTAACTGAGATCCATCTCCATCAACCTAACCATTGTATAATCCGTTTCAATTTCATATGTTTCTGCTTCATGTTTTCATTTGTTTATAAGTGTGCTCTCTGCTTTTGTTGTCTATCATCCTCCTAAGCGCTCCTGAGAATTTGGATTACACAAGAGACTGTGTAATTCGAGTTTTAGGGAGAGTTTAGGAGCTATCAAATGAAGTTTTTATGTTTGTTCCTTGATATCCAATCATGCATAGCATTTAAAGCATAGAAAAACCATAACAATCTAAATATTTTTTGAAAATTGTCTTTCAAAAACAAATTGTTCATGTAGTTGCATTTTAGCATGTAGGAACTATAGGTTTGTCATTTGCATCTGCATAGGGAACTAGGATGATAGTAACTTTGTAAGTATGTTTTTTTCTCAGAAAGTATAAGTGTTCGGGTTGTTAGTTGTCTAATGCATCCTGGTTTAGTCGGAAGTAAAACTGCACCATGCTTGGAATGTGAACTTGCATGATCCTTTGTCTTCTGAAGAATGTTGTGATTTGAAGTTTGCCCCTATCTATTAGAACTTAAAATTGACGTATAATTATCATGTTTGTGTGCTGGATTTGAACTCATGGATAGTATATACATATTTGGGTTATCTTCTACCATTTTGCCACTCTTGTTAACCCAAGTAGAATCCTTACCCTTGAACCTCGCCTTTTTCCAAGCCATGAATTTACTACTGAGTGTAAGGTCTTTTATGGAATGAGCTTGGTAGAAAGTGTTATGTTCGAACTGACATGAATGGAATCTCATGTAGTTCTAGTTCACGCTTTTTGGACTAGATAGGACTAGGTGGGATTTGATTTTGGGTATTGGGGTTGGATGGAAATGAATGAAAGGATGTGAAAAGTTGGTAAAAGAAAGGGTAGAGTAATGGACCTTAGGAGAGGAATGGAAAAGGAAAAGAATCAGAACGAGCTAGTAAAGGGTTAGGGGGGGGGGGAAACAATGTGAAAGATATGGTTATTGCAGAAACAAGAAAAGAAATGACAATGAAATGAAAAGGGTGAAACCCAAGAAGTTAATGCAAATGAAGAAAGTCAGAAACCAAAGTCATTGAAATAAGAAAGTTCCTAAATCCGCTAGCAGTCAAATAAGAAGAACTCTCTCCAAAAGTAGTTAAGGAAAAGATGAAAAAAAGGGGAAAACATGAACAAGTAAGTTCACTTCAAATTATAAAAGGGTAGAAATAGAGTCTCTTACCAAGTAGAATTAGGAAAACTTAGGTTTCATTGGCATTGGATAGATGAGATCCTGTTTATGTATGCGTCTAAGTGTTCTTACCTTTAGTCTTTTGCTAAAGCTCATTCCCTAGAGAACCCTATTATGAATTGTTAGCATTATATAAAGGGGTCAACTTTATTCCTTATCATGTCCCTTGACCAAATGAGTTCGTGGAACGCACATGACTTTATCCATGGTTACTGCTTAATGAATGTTAAAGGGGTAAACGAATTTGAATGCATTGTGGAAGTTGGAACTGATCTGGAATGAACTGTGATGAGTATGGCTAAAGTTTTTAAGTATGATAAGCTTAGGATTGTATTCTAGAACTAGCAACCTGGACATTATATTACCTTTGTTAGCAGCATATTTTGGTTATGAGTTCCCACTTTCAAGCCTCTCATCCAGACTTCTAAATTACTTGCTTGAGGGCAAGCAAAGATTTAGTTTGGGGGAGTTGATGTCTCTGCATTTTTGTGGTTTTAGGAAGTCATTTATCATCATTTTAGGGTCCTTTAGTTTCAAAAATGTTGCATCCATAGACTTTATTAGTAAGTTTGCATGTTTTAGGAAGTTTTACATTAGCACTTGCATACATATGCATTTTTGGAGATTTTTAAGGACTTTCAGGAGTTTTCAGAACGTAAGTGCAAAGTTGGACAAGGAAAAGGGAAAGGAAGAGCCAAGCCCAAATCAACGAAGTTGAATCAAACAACGTGTCGAGCCAAACCAAAGCTGGCTCGATCAATGGGCCAAGCAGCTCGATCATCACCATCGAGCCACATCTTTATTGCTCGATCAACCCATCTTGAAACATATATCACGACTTGATTTTCCCAGCCAGCATGGCCATCGAGCCATTGAGGCGACCATCAAGCCCAAACTTCTTCGACTCGATCACACTATCTCGGCCGCCTTGATCAATTCGTCCCAGCCAACGCACCATCGAGCCCAAAATTCTTCGGCTCGATCACCATCGAGCCAAGTGATCGAGCCACCTCCATTTTGCCTCAATAACTCTCCTTGGCCGCCTCGAGCTCCAACTCAAGCCCAAGAAACTCTGACACGACCAACTTCGAATCAGGATGGACCAGACCTAAGACCCATTTTAATCATTGATTTTTGTCTTTTATGCGTTTTAGGTCTTTTCTATGAACACTATAAAACCCCTAAAATGCCTCCATTTCGAAAAAGATTTTCTTTTTGCCATTTTTAGCTTTCTTCTTAGGTTTTATTTTCTCTCTACTTTGTTCTTGATGTTCTTCATGTTCCAAACCCATATTTTGATTAAGTTATGTTTATCTTCTGTTTTCTTCATTTTCATGCTTAGATTAGGGTTGTGAACTATCTGGTGCATGTTGATCTACGTTTTTATGCGTTTAATCTCGTTTTTACCTTGATCACTTTCTCTGTTTTCGCTACTGTTTCGTTGATACTCTGTTTTTCATGGTTAGTGTTCTTGTTGTTCATCATCTTTGACTTTTGATCGTCATGTCTTCCTTAGTAGCTATGCTTTCCTGTTTTACTGATTTTTCACCAAACATACGTAGTGAGTAGTTACCTTAGGTTCCTGAGGATAGGGTAGACTAGTGTTAATGTCTTGTTCTTTCTGAGTGCCTAAGTTGATTTGCATCTATCCCTTCTGTTTCATTGCTCTTCATATTGATTTCTTTATGATCAACTGAAATATGGTAATAGGTATTTCAGCACCCAGAAGGTGTTTAATGAAATACCCTAACATGTTAATTTCAGAGATTTTCACATCCTAGCCTAAGAGATTAGATGTTTATGGTGCTTATTAGCTTTAGTAGATTGGTTCATCATGTCTGCTAAGTAGTGTACCGTTAACGAGAGTTAGATATAGTGATTGCTTGGCTTGAAACCATTTACCAAGACATTCGACGTGGTTGCATATGAATATGTTGTCTAGGGGTTAGCTCATTGTTTGAGGTATGTAGGTGTTGAGGTAGTTCATGAAGGATCTCTAGTCAATTATCCTTGTCTTTAGAAACTGCTTCCCATTTGATTGCATCTTTACCCATTTTATTTTCCTGCTGTTTATGCTTAGTATCTACCAATGCATGTTAGTACCTATTTCTTGTTTTAGTTTTCATCATGTTTTGTTTGCTTAGGACTTGTTAGTGAAACCCCCATCTTTGATTTCAGCTTGAATTAGTAGTTCCATATGCATTCAGATTGTTAGCATCACACCCATTTGGAATGACACCTTATCTATACTACAATGACATGATAATGTTGTGTGGATAGGGAATTGATCTCACAAACATGTCAAAAGCGTGTTATCAAATTGGCGTCGTTGCCAATTGGGTGTTTGTTTGTTACATTCTGGATTTTGGATCTATTGAGATCAAGTTTCTTTTCTATAGCCATACTCACCTTGTTTTCAGGTACTTTCATAGTTGTGTATGAACATGCGAAGCAGAGGACCAACTGACTTAATTCCAATCATTGAAGACATTCGTGCTCTTGAAAGGGAATACTCTCGCGCAAGACGTGAACAAGAACGCTTGGAATATTTAAGAAGGTTGGATTTGCAAATGGAAGAAAACGCTAACCACGATAAGCAGCACACCATTGGTGCTGATGACTACACGAACACTCACACACAACATCATGAAATGACACCTCCTGCTGTACAGAACAAAAATTTTGAGATCAAGCACAACTTGATAGCAATGGTACATGGGAACAAATTCCATGGTTTGCCAATGGAGGATCTACTCGACCACCTGGACGAGTTTGATCGTTTCTGTAATCTCACCAAGATCAATGGTGTGAGTGAGGACGCATTTAAGTTGCGTCTATTCCCATTCTATTTGGGAGAGAAAGCTCATCGGTGGGAGAAGTCTCTTCCCAAGAATCTTAATAACTACCTGGGATGCTTGCAAGAAAGCTTTTCTTGCCAAATTCTTCTCCACATCTCGTACTGCAAGATTGAGGAATGACATCTCTGGTTTCGCACATCGAAACGCTGAAACCTTCTCTGAAGCATGGGAACACTTAAAGAATTTCACTTTGCAATGTCCTCATCACAGTTTCAGCAAATCATCCCTCCTCGACACACTCTATCGCGGTGCTCAACCGAAGATACGCATGTTGCTTGACACTACAAGCAACGGTAACTTTCTCAACAAGAGTGTTGATGATGGTAGGGAACTTGTGGAAAAACTTGCTCAATCTGAGGGAATATATAGTGAAGACTATGATCGCACACCTTGTGGTGGCTCTAAAACAGATGATAAGACAGAGAAGGATATAAAGGCTCTGAATGAGAAGCTGGACAGGCTCCTACTTGCTCAACAACACCAAGTACACTTCATAACTGATGAAGAGTAGATTCAAATTCAGGCTGGGGAGGCTAACCAGAAAGAAGAGATCAGCTATGTGCAGAATCAGGATGGCTATAACAAGGGTTATATCAACTACTCCAACAACCCTAGTCTTTCATACCGTAGTAACAACGTAGCTAAATCTCAGGATCAAGTCTATCCACCGCAACCACATAAGCCTATTCAACCATTCATTAATTATGCTCAGAATCATGGTTTCTTCCAAAAGCAACAACAAGGTGGTTTTCAGCAACCACAACAGCAGCAGCAGCAACAACAACAAGCTGGTGCACCTTTTGGTTTCACCCCTAACCAACCTCCAGCTCAACCTTCCAACATTGAAGCCATGTTGCAACAACTTCTTCAAGGTTAATCCAATAGTGTTATGGAGACATCCAAGAAGTTTGGTGAACTTCAACACAAGATGGATTCTTCCTTTAACACCATCTATGCGAAGATTGAAACTCTAAACTCCAGAGTCACTGCTTTAGAAGGAAAGCCTGCCTCCAATTCTACTTCTAAACATGGTCAACTTCCAAGAAAATCTTTACAGAACCCAAAGGAGTTTGCTCATGTCAATGCCATCTTCCTGGGGAGTACCACTGACCGTACTCCTCCCATTCCCACTACTGATTTCACTGAGGACAGTGTGATTCAAGTTTGGGGGGATTCAAGTTTAAACAAAGTTCAAACTGTAGATTGTGAAAAATATGTTCCTGGTGATAAGCTATCTGCTTCAAAGGAGAATGCAACACCTTTCGTTCCACCATCTTATGTTTCCAGGTTGTCCTTCCCATCATGTTTCAAGAAAGAGATTATGGTAAAATATCCAGACATCTTTGAGAAATCCATAAGGGAAGAGACTGCTCAAGGAGTGTTGGTACCAAATGTCGAATGCATTGCTTTAATAGAGGAGAAGCAAGAGGATCGTGGTTCATTCACCTTACCATGCTCAGTAGGATCCCTAACCTTCAACAAATGCCTATGTGATTTAGGAGCGTCCATTAACTTGATGCCTTTCTCAACTGCCAAGAAGCTGGGATTCAACTTACCTATCAAGATTGGGGACGTAGAAATACCCACTGACTTTGTGGTATTGGAAATGGATGATGAGCCAAAGGATTCATTGATCTTTGGAAAGCCATTCTTAGCGACAGTTGGAGTTGTGATCAACGTCAAGAAGGGTAACATCAGGTTGAACATGGGGATTTGTCCAAGGATGATCTTTAACATCAAGAGCAAGACGAAGAAGCTTACAATCAAAGGCCAACTATTCTCAATTAACGAAAGGAATAAGGACAATGATAAGGATGGATACTCAAGCAGTGGTTCATTTGAGGATGAGTTGGAGAACGATTCAAACACGTTTTCAAAGCATCAAGAAGCATTTAGGCTTATTAAAAAACCAGATGCAATGGTTCCTGCAAAGTTAGAAGAAACCAGAACATTGGGGATACCAACTGATGAGAGCAAACAACAAATTTCAGAAAAAGGAAATTCTGAGTGGACACACCAACTTGAACGTATCCCACCTCATAAACTAACTTCAGGAACTCCCCATTCCAAAAAAGGTTTTGAGTCTCATACCCAATCAATAGACATCCAGAATGGAGATCAAGTGTTTGTACTCAACCCAATGTTCAAATACGATTTGGGGAATGTGAATCCAAAACGCTCCACGAACTTCATAATCAAGGAAATTATGTCTGGTGAAGAAATCATACTTGCTGTGGAACCTGATAAAGGATCGAAGCTGAATTACCAAATCAACTAGCACAATGATAACATAGTCGTCTCAGAAAGGACCTCGGTTCTCCTTGGGGAGTCGTCTCAGGGTCATTAAATTTTAAACAGGAAGTCAAGCTTAGTGACTTTAAACAAGCTCACTTGGGAGGAAGTCCCATGTCTATCCTATATGAAATTTATATGCTTTTTATTTAAGTTCTTCGTTTAATGTATTTCAATTTTATTTGGTTTTAGTGTATTAGGCATTTTGGGGGTATGTTTTGGGCATTTAGCAATGAGAAAAGTAGAGCATGGGATTAGCCCAAGTTTTTGATCAAGCCTAATCAACGTGCTTAAGTCCGATCGAGCTGAGCATTATGGTAATCGAGCCAAAGCATCGCGTTGCCGATGCACGAACGAAGCTCGATCGAGTCGTGCCAAACACACGATCAAGCCACAAACAATTACCATCGAGCCACATTTGAGCCATGATCGAGACAATGAAAGTGTTGATCGAGCCACAGCCAACATGACCGCACCGTGATCGAGCCAAGGCAAAACGATCGAGCCACAAGAGATCGAACCACACTTCAACTCGAGCCAATCACTCAACATTTCACTTCAAAGATTGTCTCCCCACTTGCCCGCTACTCGCACATGCCAAGAAGTGTCCTCTCATCCCTTTTCAAGATTCCCCAACAAGCTCTTACACCTCCATCACCCGCTTTGTCGCCCCCCCCCCCCCCCCCC